>CM035166.1:82863668-83040932 GCA_020205615.1 Panax quinquefolius
TTTAACTAATTTTCCTTCCTAATCCAATTAGGAATAAATGAGAGTACTTATATTAAATTAATTCCTAAACTCTTTTAGAAATTAAAATAATAATAATTGTAATAATATTAATAAGACTCCTCTTATTAATTTATATTTAATATTTCTAAAATATTAAATAATAAATATTAAGCTATTTAATTTATTCTATCACCATAGATTAAATTAAATATACTTAATATATTATTACGATTATGCCATTAACTTCTTAAATAATTATTCTTCCTTTTATGGTGTGACCCTTTAGGTTCTCCATATTAAACCGATTGTGAATAAATCAATTAGAACAATTCTAATCTTATTTAAATAAATAAATTAAACAATTAATTTATTTAAATAATATTTATTCTACAATAGGGATAAGCCTCCTAGCGATCAACGACTTTCCGGATAATATAGATTTCAACATTAATCATTAAAGAACCTTTGAGTAAATAGTTCAAAGACAATTCAATCCTTCCACCATACAATGTCCCAATTAAATATAAAACATGGAATTCTTGTCAAGTCTTATTTTATTTAATTATATGTATTTCGACTCTTAAATGCACAACTCCAAATAATGCAAATTAGAAACTCCTTTCTAATTTCATTACGCCTTCGCCAAGGACTCTTTGGGTTGTCATTTATCGAATCACATAGGACATTTCTCTTCTTTTATTAGAAGTGGTAGATTCTTTATTGATCATACATTATCTCCATGTACAACTTATTATACCCAAGCATACCCTTTGATATACCCTAAGGGTCTTAAGGAATAAGTCAAAGTATAACTCATCATACACAAGATACTATGATGATCTCAAGTCCAAGGATTACTTGTACTACTATCACTACAGAATTCCTAATGACAGCAAATAAAACTCCATTAGGTATTCCTTAGCGAGCCAACGTTCGGTGAACTTATTCTCTAATAAGCACCTACATACTTGCTTTAGTGTCTCCACACAAATGATCATGAGATCAATCATCCTCATCCAATGAGCAAGCAACGTATGTACCAATCTATCCGGATTCACTAATCCCCAATTTAGTAATCCAATGATTGGGAACTATTTTAGTTTTAAGCTTTCAAAGAATTTAGATCTCATTAGAATGATCATCATCATTATTCTAAAAGCATTGCTTAAAACTATGGGTTTATCACATATTATAAAACAAAGATCATGTAGATAATTAAAAGCCTTTAATAAATTAATACCTTTTATTAATAAATGAATAAGATTGTTACAAAGTATATGCTTTATCATCAAACATGATTGGCTTGTGTGCATATTACTCAATCTCCCACTTGCACTAAAGCCAATCGTCATGGTATCTTATACTCTCTTCTTCTCTAAGTGAGCGATTATCCCATCATTGGATAAGCTTTAGTTAATGGATATGTAATGTTGTTCTTGAGAGTCCACCATCTCTATAGTGATTTCCCATCTTTCAATGATTCTTATAATCAAATGAAAGTGCCACAACACATGTTTAGATCCAAGATGAGACTTAGGAACTATTCCTAGTTCAGTAATGAACTTTTAATCCAAACAATCAACTTGCAGCTTCATTTATAGCTATATACTTTGTCTTTATCACTAAACCAAAGAACTCTTTCTTTGTTTGGAACCTTTCCAATTCAACGCACCATTAGATTCAAGGTAACACTTTACCTTAAAGTGAATTTTCTGTCGTCTTGGTCTGACTTACATTAACCATCCTGCCATTTTTTTTTTGTTTTCCGTGCTGACCCACGGATTGCCTCTTTTTTTTTTTTTTTTTTTAATTCGCATGATCAGCAGCTTATACCGAAAAAAAAAAAACGTGACCTGCTTTAATACCAGCAAGATTCTATGCAATCCGGAAAGTTTTAAAAAAAAATAATTTCAAAAGCAATCCTTTTGATTTCGTGCATGATGCCTGACTTCCGTGTTTATTCACGGTTTTTGTTGGAAAGTAAAGGAACGGATATGTATATATATATATATATAATGGTTATATATATATATATAATATATATTACGAATATATATATATACATATATATATTCTTAATTATTATATATAATTAAAATAAAAAGTTTATTTTAATTT
The DNA here is from genome assembly GCA_020205615.1 of Panax quinquefolius. Classification (NCBI taxonomy): domain Eukaryota; kingdom Viridiplantae; phylum Streptophyta; class Magnoliopsida; order Apiales; family Araliaceae; genus Panax; species Panax quinquefolius. The sequence goes on from CM035166.1 coordinate 82,865,787, forward strand.
TAAAATAAAAGGTTTATTTTAATATTAAAATATAAAGTTTTATTTTAATTTTAATAATTTTATAATTAAATAAAAGGTTTATTTTAATATTAAAATAAAAGGTTTATTTTAATATTAAAATATAAAGTTTATTTTAATTTTAAAATTAAATTTCATGCTAACTAATTAGAGTTGGAATTTGATTCCATGATAACTAATTGGAGTTGAAATTGGATTCTATTGTTTCCTTAAATAAAAGAGTTTATTTATATATGAAATAGGATTTCATATTATTCAAAATAAAAGAGTTTATTTGTGAATAGGAAAGAGAATCCATATTTCCTTAAATAAAGGAGTTTATTTAAATATGAAATAAGATTTCATATTATTCAAAATAAAAGAGTTTATTTGTGAATAGGAAAGATAATCCGTGTTTCCTTTAATTAAAGATTTTTTTTTACATTGAATTGGATTCCATAATTAATTAAAATAAAAGAGTTTATTTTAATTAAAGATTTTTTTTTTTACATGGAATTGGATTCCATAATTAATTAAAATAAAGGAGTTTATTTTGATTAAAGATTTTGATTAAAATAAAATAGTTTATTTTATTCAAAATTGGATAAATTAAAATAAAATAGTTTTATTTTGATTTAAATTTGGATTTAAATAAAGGAGTTTATTTTTATTCAAAATTAGATTTTATACTAACTAAATTTGCCCATTAAATGATATCAATATATATATTAAATGTTTATTATTCATGAGATGAATGTTATTTATTGATGCATATGGTGATGTGTATGATAATAAATGGGATTGATTATGGACTATTGACCAATGCGATTGGATTTATTTTAGTTGGATGCATGAATGTATGGGTTTTATTAAATGGGGTCTGCGTACCTCGTCTTCTCTAATTTTTCTTAATGTAAATTCTATCTCCCTCCTATGTACTTCCCCTTGACTGCTGATCAAGGTTTCTATTTATTTTAAATAGTTTTGTAATAGGAATAGTTAGAATTAATTTTTTGAAGAATTAGAGATCAAGGAGCAAGGAGCGCTTGAAGACCCGTTTGTAATGGAGCCCGGGTTTAAATGTAATAGTTATATTTAAATATCATTTCTTGCACCCCTAGAGGGCTTAACAGACTCAAGTTTTAATTCAGACCCACCATGTATGCTCACATCCTTAGTGCCGGTTAAGAACTTTAAGATGTTTTTCACTTACTCATAGTGAACTTCTCCAGAATATGACCGATCGACATCAGGTCTCGTATATTTCATTGCATACATGATTGTCACTCATGCGATCTCTCTTTTGGAGTCTATGGGGACTATTAAGAGAGATACACTCCATAGCTCATCGACATGAGACATCTCTTGGAGTTTGCCATGCTAAACAACTTTAGCATCAAATGATTATACGTTCCTTGGGTTAAGTCGAGCATCCTTTTAAATCTATCTATATAGATTTTATCCCAAATAATGATACTCTTCCCAAATCATTCATGGACGATTGTTTAGACAACTTTATCTTTACTGATTGTAGCATTGGTATGTTATTCCTCATCCGTAGTATATCAACATATAATACTAGAAATTTCACGACGCTCCCACTGACCCTTTTGTACACACTAGAAGTCTTACCTCATCGAATGTAACTCTGGATCATCATCTTCTATGATGTGTACCTCATCATCATTATCTATGATGAATCCATACCTCCTAGGTATCTTTGGTACTATTCCAGATTTACGATTCGGTTGTGGTACAATAGGTCTATCTATAGGTTCCTCTTATTTGACTTTATAGTGTTTTGTGGATCATGAACTTTTCAAGATCTATAATCCTCCCACTAGCCCTTCAATGATAAACACCTTTATCTTAGAAGGCAACGTGTTTCGTAACAAACACCTTTTGCTAAGTAGGATTATAGAATATATACCCTAAACTTACTTTAGGATGTCCCACAAATCTGCACTTGTCAAATCTTGTCCCAAGCTTATCCTTTGAAACCTTTTCACATAAGCTGGACAACCCCTTATCTTAACATACTTAAGATAGGAATCCTCCCTGTCCATAACTTTTATGGAGTCTTGGGATCGGATTTTGAGGTTACCTTTTCCGTGAGATATCTGACCATTTCTAGGACATGATCCCGTAAGAATCTTTGGAATGTCGGTAAAATTATTATGGACCGCACTATGTCCAACAAGGTACGTTTTTCATTCAGATACATCAATCAATTATTGCGTATCAGGAGGTGTCCATTATGAGAAAACCATTTGAGATGATCTAGAAACTTATTGCAAAAGTATTTATTCCTTGATCTAATCAAAGAATCTTAATACTTTGCCAATTTATTTCATTTCTGAATTCTTTGAACCTTTCAAATAATTCACAATTGTATTTCAGCAAATACACACATTCAACTCTTTGAATGATCATCTCCTTTTCTTATACTAGTTTGTTCAATTTGATGTGTGTATTGTTTTTAAATTTTATACAATAAATTATGCCCAATTAAATTGTTCTAAACACATATCAATATACATATCAAATTTGAACAATTAATAATTTGCATAAAGGTTTGGCTCTGATGCCACTGTTAGGTTTGTAATATTCATAACGCAATCAAATTGCATAAATTGTGCGGAAGCGTGGTAAAATCAGAGTTTAAAAATTTACAAACCATATACCCGGATCATCCTTTATGCATAATTATTAATTAAACGAAAAAGATAACGAATGAGAATCATACCCTTGAAGATCGAGCTTCCTCAGGTACAAGTTCACCTCCAATCCTTTTCGCGTTCAACTTGAATCCACCGGGTTTGGTTCCTTCCTTTGATCAACGTTAGCCACCCAAGTGTTTGGCCTCTAGAGGTGATCCACCAAGGAAGAAGAAAATTCAAGAAGAAGGGTGGTTGGCTAAACCCTAGTTTTCTATCTCTATAGAAAGGGTGTACTCTCCCAACAATTGGAATTACGTCGTATGTTGAAAAAGTCAACAACCCATACCACCCATAATAAGACTCCTCTTATTTATAGATGTGGACAACCCACCTTAACAATTAAGGAATTGGAATTTATTTAATTAATTAAATTCTTTTAATTAATTAAGCTCCCTAATCTTATTAGGGATAATTAATTAAACTCTTTTAACTAATTTTCCTTCCTAATCCAATTAGGAATAAATGAGAGTACTTATATTAAATTAATTCCTAAACTCTTTTAGAAATTAAAATAATAATAATTGTAATAATATTAATAAGACTCCTCTTATTAATTTATATTTAATATTTCTAAAATATTAAATAATAATATTAAGCTATTTAATTTATTCTATCACCATAGATTAAATTAAATATACTTAATATATTATTACGATTATGCCATTAACTTCTTAAATAATTATTCTTCCTTTTATGGTGTGACCCTTTAGGTTCTCCATATTAAACCGATTGTGAATAAATCAATTAGAACAATTCTAATCTTATTTAAATAAATAAATTAAACAATTAATTTATTTAAATAATATTTATTCTACAATAGGATAAGCCTCCTAGCGATCAACGACTTTCCGGATAATATAGATTTCAACATTAATCATTAAAGAACCTTTGAGTAAATAGTTACTGCACAATTCAATCCTTCCACCATACAATGTCCCAATTAAATATAAGACATGGAATTATCGTCAAGTCTTATTTTATTTAATTATATGTATTTCGACTCTTAAATGCACAACTCAAATAATGCAAATTAGAAACTCCTTTCTAATTTCATTCATTCCTTAACGCCAAGGACTCTTTGGGTTGTCATTTATCGAATCACATAGGACATTTCTTCTTTTATTAGAAGTGGTAGATTCTTTATTGATCATACATTATCTCCATGTACAACTTATTATACCCAAGCATACCCTTTGATATACCCTAAGGGTCTTAAGGAATAAGTCAAAGTATAACTCATCATACACAAGATACTATGATGATCTCAAGTCCAAGGATTACTCAGTACTACTATCACTACTGAGAATTCCTATTGACAGCAAATAAAACTCCATTAGGTATTCCTTAGCGAGCCCACGTTCGTTGAACTTATTCTCTAATAAGCACCTACATACTTGCTTTAGTGTCTCCACACAAATGATCGTGAGATCAATCATCCTCATCCAATGAAAGCAACGATGTACCAATCTATCCGGATTCACTAATCCCCAATTTAGTAATCCAATGATTGGGAACTATTTTAGTTTTAAGCTTTCAAAGAATTTAGATCTCATTAGAATGATGATCATCATTATTCTAAAAGCATTGCTTAAAACTATGGGTTTATCACATATTATAAAACAGCATCATGTAGATAATTAAAAGCCTTTAATAAATTAATACCTTTTATTAATAAATGAATAAGATTGTTACAAAGTATATGCTTTATCATCAAACATGATTGGCTTGTGTGCATATTACTTTCAGTTCTTGCATGTAGTATTGATCAATACAGGGCGCATTGGGATGATCACCCTCGTGCCCATAAGTTTTGACGATTTGCGGATGAAGTTCTGCTAAACCCTAGCGAAAATGAAAAACAATGTTCATAGTCTGTCGACTAATCTCCAGTTATAGTCAAAACATAGTTTCAAAAATTTGATATAGAATTGTTATGTTGTTATTATTGGTTCAACTTACTTCACAACTGTTGATTTGTTGTAGAAGTGTTATTCAAAGAAAAACATTTAATTCTTTCAACTTATATTTATTATTGATTTTACTTGTTGGGCATTCAAATGCTTATCATTGCTTTAAATTTAAATGTTTTCAGCTAAGCATGATCAACCGGAATGTTCAGGTCAGAACAAGGGAAAAGGAAAGCAATAAAAATAATCTTATGTTATCTTTTGTAATAGTTAGACAGTATTAAGGCAATGATATTTATTATCTATCAGGTAATGTATTGTAGTAAAGGTTGCGTACTTGGGATTAGACTTTGAAATATGTAAATTAAGTTTGATATTTATATTATTGTCATTATTATTAGTATTATTCCGCTCATAGAAATGGTATCGTAAAGCACCGAGTTCGGGTTTCAAGTACCCGAGTTTGGGGGTGTTACAAAATGAACCTGCTAATGAAGTTGATTCTTCCCAAAAATCTTTGTATTTCATTCTCTGTCAGAGGAATGGGCATTTCCGTGATGGCCTGGATTTTGGTGGGATCCAGCTCAATCCCTTTGTGGTTGACTAAGAATCCTAACAACTTGCCTGATTTAACGCTAAAGGCACACTTGGCTGAATTCAACTTCAAGTTGTACTTATGCAACATGTTGAAGAGTTTTCTGAGATGGTCTAAGTGGTCTTCCTCCCTTTGGGATTTGATAATGATGTCATCCATGTAGATCTCTATTTCTTTGTATATTAAGTCATGGAAGAGAGCCATCATAGCTCGCTGATAGGTGGCTCCGTCATTGATGAGGCCAAATGACAATCGTCTATAATAAAAGGTTCCCCAAGGCATGATGAAAGTAGTTTTCTCACGATCCTCCTCAGCAACCATGATCTGATGATACCTCGCAAAGCAATCAGCAAAGGAGTACATGCCGTATTGAGAAGTATTATGAATGAGAATGTGGATAAATGGCACGGGAAAGCTATCTTTAAGGCAAGCTTTGTTCAAATCCTGGTAATCCACGCAAACTCGTACCTTTCCTCCAGGTTTAGGCATGAGAACGATGTTGGATATCCATTCAGGATATGTGGACACCATGATAGTACCAGCTTGAAATTGTTTCACAATTTCTTCTTTCACCTTTAAAATCCACCCAGGTTTCAATCGCATAAGCTTCTGCTTGACTGGCTTGAATCCCTCTTTAATGGGAAGGCGATGCAGGACAATGTCAGTGGACAAACCCACCATGTCTTCATGAGACCATGCAAACACATCCTGGAATTGGGTTAGTAAGGTAACCATGTCATTCCTCTGGTTTGGGGTAAGGTCTAAACCAATTTGGATTAACTTAGGGCTTTCTAAGGTTCCGAGATTGAAGGAGGTGGTTTGATCAAGGTTGGGTTTAGGTTTGTCTTCGACCCATTCTTTGATCTCCGGAGGCACCTCAATGTCCTCTTGTATTTCCATCAAGTCTGAGTTCAACTTTTCATCAAAGTTACAATCCTTGTGGAGAAGAGGCATCTTATCAGCAAGTACAGGCACATCTAAGTTCAGAGTCCTAAAATAAAATCTGCTTTCACTTAGTATATATGAAGTTGTTTAATCATACAAAGTGTTAGCATGTATCGACAAAACCACTGCTAATACTGTACAAATAAGTAAGCAGTTATGATTATCTACAGGGCAAAAAGATTTCTTGTTCGTTTTACCCTCGTCGACCAATATAAGGAGTGCTGCTCCAATTGTCGAGGGCAAAGTCCTGGTGGACTGCAGTGATGGAGGGGTTATCATCGTCTTGCTTTTCCCAAATGATGACCATTATTTCTAGGCAATCATCGTCTGGGGTGTATCTGTTTGTGTGTTCATCATGGACAATGATGCGTATGCCTGACATCATTCTGACGATGTCTTGTTTAATTCTTCGTTCCTCTTCCTCCACTGCGGGATCTGGAACAAAGACTTCTTTCTCCTTCACCGGTATCGGCTTAGGAAATAACATAGCCATTACATTGGCTGGTACCTTTACCGGAGGTTGTGCGGACTCAATATTTGCAAATGAAGATAATCGTCGCGTGGCTGAAGCTGAAGGAATCGACTGATGCTTATGAGGATTCCTGTGACTAGAACTGGAAGAATAGCCTAGTCCAGCTGTCCCAGTTTGACTTGACATTTAAATTGGGTACTTAATACCCTGGTGATCTTTACCCAACCCTTGTCCCGGCTGATGACCCAATGACATCATCTCTTGAGTAGCCAACATTACTTCGGCAGAAATCTTGGGTGTGGGAAATGGCGTTTCAATAGCATGACATCATCTCTCTCTTGAGATTGCTCTCCCTTCTCTCTAGGTTTTTTAGTCCGGCTGTGTTCCCCCCGTTCCTTTCCGTTTTCTTTCTTTCCTTTTTTAGTCTCCCGCCCATCCTCACCTACCTTCTCCATCCTTACCAAACTTTTCAGTTTACCCATTCTAGCTTCCGAGTTCTTTCTTCTCCTTCTCAACCTCCCTATCCCTCCCTTGGCCTCCTCTTCTCTAACATCCAGACTTAACCTTATCCCCCCCCCTCCCCATTTCAATCTCTTGCCTCTCCCTCGTTTCAGTACTTTGGTGTCATGGTCGATCATCCATCTCTCCATTGGGAACTCGGAGAGTTGTCCTTCCTGGATTTGTTGGCGAGTTAGGTGTCTCCTTTCCAAACTCTCCTTTAGCCTCTCGTCGCTTTGGAGGAATCGAGCCTATTCCTCGAATGTTTCTATCGATTCGATGAATCTACCGCCTTTCTTTGCTTTCAGTTGGAGGAGTCCTTGGTCCCGCCACTACCCTAAAATTTCAAGATATCTTTAAAGCGCTTCATTACTTCACTAAGAATGACCGTGAAGAAGCCCTTCTTTGAAAGAAGGAAGAATGCCAAGTCGATGGACTATATTTCACAGGACTTCTCTTGAAGATGTTAACAACCTCTCTTCTATTGGGATAAGCTTCTGCGTTAGCTAATGCTCGTAAGGTGTTCGATTCTTGTCTGTCTTTGCTAGCTAATGCTCGCAAGGACTATATTGTTGCCTCTCGGGAGCCCTCGGCGCCCCGATTTCCCCCCCCACCTTGTATGCCAGGATAATGCTTTGGCTTGCCTATCCCCTAAGTCCGGAGTTCAGAGTTGCTAATTCATTAATGAGAAGAACTTGGGGTTGAGCTTCTTTCCCCCTTGCCGATCGAAAGGAGTGTTACAGTTAACCCCCGTGGAAATCCTTCACTTGGCCTTAATAAATGGTCTTTAGCCTTGTTGGTCATTTTATCCACTCAAGCTCCTGTTCAAGTGGTTGAATCTTCTCGCTAAAAATTATGGGGCACCTTGGTTTGACAAAAGTCTATTTTCATGATAAGGGTACTTCTTATTCAAATTTGATTCGGTGATAGAAAGAGACAATGTCTTAGCCTCGGGTCCATGGCACATAGCGTCCAAGCTTCTTTGCTTACTGGTAGTGGCAAGGAAGTGGTTAATTTAAAGATAACCGATAGTAGCAAAGTTCGATATGGGTAAAGTTCAAGAATATCCCCTCTCTCATCGGACAAAGGAAGGTCTAAGTTACCCGGCAAGTGCGGTTGGTGGCCGTTATTTCTTGAAGCGACATGACTTCAAAGTTGGAACCTATAAGCTTTGCTTTCAATATGTATTGAGATTGAAGCTTTATCTTCATTTCTGCATCCATCAATGTTGTTGTTTTTGATTTGAAATACTCGGGTTGAAGAAACCGTGAGCCGTGAAAGTGGAGTATTGGAGCAGCCCCCTCCTGTTCTAAATGTAACTGCTGTTTTTGGTCATTCCTTCTCAAATGCCCGAAAACTAATTTTCGGTGGGTTCCCAAACACTCCCGACCTCTGTGGAGGCCCCTTGTTCCACTATTCCTAGCACAACCAAGGCCTCTCCTCCTCCTGACCCCGAAGGTTCATGGACTGCCGTTTCCAAAGGACTTAAAAGCTCTTCTTCCCCCCTTCCAGCCTCTCCATTCTCTTCCACCAACGCCTTCTCCCCTATTGCTCCCCCCTTATTCCTGGTGATGAGTCTGAATCTCCTATCCCCCCTAACCCTTTACTGGATAAGCTTAAGCAAGTTGATGAGAAGGAATGCAGGGACCTGAAGCATAAGACTAGGCCTGGAAAGGAGCCTCTTCAGAATTCTAAGAAGAGGAACAAAGGTCCAAGGGGTCTTCCCCTTCTAGACTAATCCTACTCCCCTTTTTATGACATTCTTTTGCTCATATAATGTCAGGGGTTTAAATAAAAAACCAAAGCAGGCCTTTGTTCGCAACTTTTTGTTAGACAACCATATCTCTTTTGTGGGCCTCATCGAGACCAGAATAAAAGCTCCAAATGCTTCCAGAATATCGCGGGCTATCTGCCGTAACTGGGCTTGGATCTTTAACTATGACTACCACCCTAACGGCCGAATTTGGGTGGGCTGGGATCCTTCTATTTGGAAAGTGGATGTCCTGTTTCAATCTCCCCAAGTATCCCACTTCAAGCTCTTTCCTCTTTATGGCAATTATCCAATCTTGGCTTCTATTATAGTCTATGGCCAGAACTCTATAGTGGAACATCGTCAGTTGTGGACTAACCTAAATTCCTTGTCCTCCTCGGACACTTGGTGTATTCTTGGGGACTTCAACACTATCAAGAGTGTCTCTGAAACGGAAGGTGGTGATTCTTCTTGAGACGCGGGTATGACCGACTTTTAACGACCTCGCTAGACACTATTGGGGTTCTTGATATTCGTGCTATTGGGCCTCTGACACATGGTGGAACTGTCAGTTGCTAATCCTATTCATAGGAAGTTGGATAGAGCAATGGGTACAGTTCTTGGTTCAACATAATGTCCGATTCCCTAGTCACTTATGGACCTCGTGGTCTTTCTTTCCGATCATTGTCAAGATATTAATATCGGTTGCGATTCTTCGGAAAGCCAAGAAGCCATTCCAATTCTTTAACTTCATCTTTGGAGTTGGAAGGGTTTGATGTCATTGTCTCGGATTGTTGGAGTATCGAATACGTGGAAATCCTTTTTCATCTTTAATGAGAAACTCAAGATTCAAGTGTGCCCTCAAAACCTTGAACTCTTCTAATCAGTAACTTATCGACGAATGTTAGCACCTCGCAGCTCATTTGGTCACCATTCAGCCAATCTCTTCATGCAGATCCCTTAAACTCTTGTCTCGCTTTGCCTAGAAGACAAATGCTCTCGATCCCTTATGGAAAGCTTTGGCTCTTGAAGAATCTCTCTTGCTCCAAAAATCCGAGCCACTTGGTTTGCCTGTATGCGATAAAAATTTAAATTTTTTGCCAATGTTATCAAGAGTAATTGGAACGACAACAAAATTTCTCTATCTTTAATAGCTCTGGTGTTCTTATTGAGGATCAGGGTATTGAAAGAAGTGGCGGTGGACTACTTTCGGGATCTCTGGGGTCCTCTCCTCCTACTTTTACCCCGGTCGTGATCTTTCGAAAACTTCGTTATAAAGTCGATTATTCGCCTCGCCAGTCACGCCTTAACCACTCCAATTCTTGATGTCAGAAATTCTTGCAATTCCTTCATCCATGAAAAGAATAAAAGTCCGGGTCCGACGGTTTTAATGTTAAATTCTTTCTCCATTCTTTGGGACATTATAGGCCATGATTTCACCGCTTCATCCACTTTTTTCATCTCGGGCACCTTCCATGTGGAGTTAATGCTACAACTATTGCCTTGATTCAAGACGGATAATCCATCCAATATGTCGGATTTTAGACCTATTTTTCTTTGCAACACTATCTACAAATGTATAGCGAAGATCCTTGCCAATAGGCTCAAATCTGTACTCCCTTCCATTATTGACCATGCTCAGGCTGCCTTCATCTCGGGGAGAAGCATTAATGACAATATCCTCATTGCTCAGGAGCTTTTCAGGAATTACCACAGACTTTCTGGTCCTGCCCGGTGTGCTCTTAAAATTGATATTCGGAAAGCCTTCGACACTGTTGACTGGAGGTTTCTCTTGGATTTGTTGGGCCTTCTTAAATTCCCCCCTATTTTCATTGGCTGGATTAAAGAGTGCATCACTACGACTATGTTTTCTATCAAAGTCAATGGAGGTCTGTTTGGCTACTTTAAAGGAGCGAGGGGTCTTAGGCAAGGGGATCCCCTGTCTCCTTACTTATTCGTTATAGCTATGGAAGCCTTCTCCATGATTCTACACAAGGAAACTCTGTTGCCTAATTTCAAGTTTCATTGGAAAACAGAATCGTGCAACATATCCCACGTATGCTTTGCCGATGATATTCTCATATTTTGCCATGGAGATATGGCCTCTGTTTCCATTATTCACTCGTGCATTCAATCCTTCTCTACGTTTTCTGGCCTAATTCCTAATGCTCGTAAAAGTCTGTGTTTCTTTGCCAATGTTCCAATTGATGTTAAGGTAAGTATTAACTTGTTGTTGGGTATTCCTTTGGGAGTATTACCAATTAGATTTCTCGGGGTCCCTCTTATCTCCTCTAAACTCTCCCATTCCGACTGCCAGCCCTTGATGCATAGAATTACTGCCAGAGTTTCCTCTTGGACATCCCGCTTCCTCTCTTATTCTGGTAGAGTCCAGCTTATTAAATCAGTGCTCTTTGCAATACAATCTTTTTGGGCCTCCCATTTTATTCTTCCTAATTCAGTTCTAAGAGCCATTCAATCTATCATGTAGATTCCTTTGGAAGGGGCCTTTCTTCTTCTAAGATGGTACAAAAGTCTCTTGGAAGGATTTGTCCTTCCCTTTGTGAAGGTGGTCTCGCAATTAAGAACCTTCTTGATTGGAACTCAGCTCTAATTATTCTCCAACTCTTAAAGGTCATCTCCCATCTTCCCCCTCCTTATGGGCTAATCGGGTCAAATCTACAAAGTCTTATCAAAGATCAATTTCGGTATATCTCGAACCCTGGATCTGTTCATGGATCTCGGCGAAGATCCTTAAGCTTCGTTCCATAGCTCTCCCTTTCCTTACCTATAGAGTTAGGAATGGAAATTCCTTCGATCACTGGTTTGACCCAAGTGGTTGAATGGGCAACCCTTAAACCCCTCTCCATCTCTCGCTCTCCAACTCCGTAATCCTCGTTAACGCGCGAATTTCGACATCATTTACATGGGTGCATGGTCTTTGCCTTCCAAGTAATCATCATGATGTGCGCAATTTCGCACCTTATTTTCATCTCTTCCTAATCCTTCTGATGCCGAGGACTTGATTCTTTGGGACAACCGGGCGGAGCAACATCTCAAAGCTTCCACTATCTGGGAATCTATTATTCGCTTGCGTGCTCCGAAAGTCCCATGGGCTAAATTGCTTTGGTTCTTCCTCCATATCCCCCGATTCTCCTTTACCCTGTGGCTTGCTCTTCGGCACAAATTACCCACAAATGATAGGTTCTCTGCTTACCATAGCTTCCGTCCTATGAACTGCCCTTTCTGTGCAAACCATGCTGAGACTTTCTCTCATTTGTTCTTTGATTGTCCCTATTCTACTTCAGTTCTCTCTTCTGTTCTTGCCTTTAGAGTCTGGACCAATGCTCCAAGGAGCTGGGATAGTCTGGTGGACTAGATTAGTCATTTTAAAGGAAATAAATTTTGATTCGATATTTTAAAAGTGGTCTTTTCCACCACAGATTTACAAACTTTGGGCGTTAGAACTCAATTGTCCATAAAAAGCCAAATTGCCTATGAATGTTTTGGCTAGGGAGATTATTATTATCACTAAGTCAAGGCTTTCTTCTGTCCCCAAATTCCTCAAGGCTGCGCAGACTAGGCCTGACCTATGTATTTGGTTGTGAGGCCTGCTATGGTCTGTTTCATGGTTCTTGGTTTGGTCTTTTCTGCATAGCTGTTCGGCTTCTCAAAAATTTTGGAATTATCTTTGCTTCCATAGCGGTTCGGCAGTTCGGTCTCCTTGGTAGTTCGGCCTCTTCATTGGTTTGGTTCAGCTATTGCTTCTTTCCATGTTGGGCAGCATCTCTTTTTCCATATCTGGGTTCGGCTTAGTGGCCAGTAAAGGTCTGGGCTGGGCTTCATGGTTCTTCCTCTTGTCTTCGGGAAGCTGGGGGATTTGGTTTCGGCTTCGAGGTTTCGGCTTCGGCTTCGGGGTTCGGTAAAGATGGTTTGGCCCTCTCCTACTGGCTCTCGTAGTTCTTCCTTTGCTTCAAAGATCCTCTTCTTTCTTTAATGCAGTTTGTTCGATCCTCCGCAGCTTTACCAACTTTGGGCGGTAGAACTCAATTGTTCATAAAAATGCCAAATTGCCTATGAGTGTTTGGTTTCCATGGCGATTCGGCCTCTTCGTTGGTTTGGTTCACTATTGCTTTCGTCTGTTTTGGGTTCAAGAGCATCTTCATTCAGACTGGTTCGGCTACGCCTTGGGTTCTACCTCTTGTCTTCGGGAACCTTGGGGATGTTGGTTTCGGCTACGGGGTTTCGGCTTCGGCCTCGGTCTTCGGGGTTTCAGCTTCGGCTTCGGGGTTCGGCATAGATGGTTTTGGCCCTCACCTTCTGGCTCTCGTAGTTGTTCCTATGCTTCAAAGATCCTCCTGGCCATCGTGAATGCGCTTCGGTTCGATCTTCCCCATTTATTTGGATGCTTGGTTTCTCCTGATTGGTTGTCTATGTTGTTTAAAGGTTTCATGCTTGTATTTACTATTGTCCTGCTTAGTAACGCTTTGTTCTTTCATTTGGCTTGGTTGTTAGTCTTTTGTTGTCCATTTTGGGGGTTGTCCCATGTGGTTCTTTCAAAAGCTTCTGGGGTACGCCCTTTTCGATTGTATTTTCTCTTCTTTTTCTATATACAAACAAACTTAGCGAAAAAAAAAGGTATGAAAACTGACCGGCTCAACATCTGAATTGACGTTGATGAATGGTATGTCACTATGTTGATGACATTCTGGTTCAGCGTTGACCATGACTAGGCTATTGTTGATAATGTATTTAAGTTGCTGATGAAGGGTGGAGGGGACGACCCTGATAAGTGGATTTTATATACACTTATCCGGTATCTTTTACTTGAATTAGTTACTTATATTTATGTGTCTTAGTTAATTTTCATGCATTTTGTGTTCATTTTGTAGGTTATACGTTTGGGAGCAGTGTGAGCGACTATTGTTAAGGAAAAGCAAAGAAAACGCAAAGAAAAGCAAACCGAACATCATTTGGGCTTTCAGGTTTACTTCATGTTCTTGGTTTAGAACTTAGTTTACATTGAAGAGCATCGTCTTAGATTTTTTGGAACATTTTGAATCATTCCAATCGGAGTTCGGATGCAAGAGTTATGATCGTTGTACCAACGAACGTCGAACGTCATGGTTTTGGGTGGTCATTTGCATAGCAGTTACTTCCAGCTCAATTTCAGCCTTCATCCACCTAGAATTTCTCAATCCTCAAAGAATGAAAGTTGTATATCTCGTCGATATCTTCTATTTAATAGATGGCAGGCCCCGTAACTCCTCCCGGATCAAAAGTTATGGCCGTTTTCCCAAAGGACGTCGGAGCAGAAAATGTCAGAACATGGGGCCAGCGGCGGGGCGCCCAAAATAGGCCTATTCCCAGCACCGGGGTTCTGGGGAGCAATGTCTGAGCGACAAGACCAGAGTTGGGGCGCTGGGGGAAGGGCTTGGTACGGCCTGAACGCGTTTTGGGCAAATTTTGACACCTTTTTGACTCCAAATAGGATTGGGTTTGTGCCTAAGCTAAAAATTGGACTTGTAACCTATAAATAGATGATGTAAGGCATAAAATAAAGGGGGATTACATAGCTTAGCTTAGAGAAAACACTCCATTAGATTAGAATATAAACCCTAGTTCTTAATTAGCCATTGGAGATGGAAGCAAATTGAAGAACACTGAAGATCAAGAGCAAGAGCAAGAGGGGAGCATCAGATTTGCTGACAACAGATTCTATTCTCTTCTCTTATCATACTTTTATCTTTTAATGTCTATTCAATTGTGGATTCTTGGTTTCAATTCATTAATTATGAACTAACTCTTTCCTTAAGATTTCAATTGAACCTTTCATGTCTATAAATTAGTTATTTGATTTGTTTCAATTGTTTGTGTCAAAGTGAATTGTTTATCTTGTCTTGAGCTTATTGATTAATTATCTGATCAGTAATTACTTTGTTTCTCTAGAAGGAATTGAAAGAGGAATTCTAGGGTTAGAACTGGGCATGATATCATGTGACTTAGTTATTTGCAAAGTGAATAATTAGGTTTGTGAATTGAATGGAAATATCTGTTCACCGCATGTAACACATAAGGAATTGGGATTAGAAGGAGTTTAATTCAATTATTTTGCATAGGAATATAGCAAGATTAATCTGGATTAAATAGAAGGCAATTGATCACTTGGAAAAGGACTTTTGGCATTTGAGAATTCCTGTTAACAATTCAGTAGACATAATAATTGGGATAATTGGATAATTGATTTATAGTTCATAATTGGGGATATTGAAGTCTTAATCTTTATTTATTTGAATTAATTTTAGAGTAATCTTGTTTTAATTGATTAATTTAGTTTTCTTAATTAGAAAAATCACAATTTATAGTTGTTTAAATAAAATTGATTTGGTTAAGAGTTAGTACTTGGTAATTTTTATTAAATAATTCCTCGTGGGAACGATACTTTTCTTATCACTTTATTACTTGTTGACCGTGTATAATTGCACGTATTCATTGATTGCGAAATCGACCAACAAGTTTTTGACGCCGTTGCCGGGGAATTAGTTTAATATTTTTTACCAATATTAATTTCAATCAAATTAGTCTTACTTTAAATATTTTTATTTTTATTTTTAATTCTCTTCTTATATTTCTCTCATTTTAGGTACCATGGATGACTCTGAGTATCAATGGCCATACACGAACGTGACTCAATCAAGGGGGGTGGAGATTGACAGACTCGCGATACTTTTCGCAATGTCAGCACAAATTAAAGAACTTTCGAAGAAGTTGGACGTTATCGCATCCCAACAGAGTCGAAGGATTGCAGTTATGTGTGACTATTGTGCTGGCAATCACCCGAGTAATCAATGCACCATCAATCTTGGGCCTAAGATGCAAGATGGTGGTAACTACCTCAATCAGTATGCATAAGATAATTATGAACAAGTTTGGGGGTATCACCCGGATTTTTCATGGAGCTACAACTATCAAGACCAATACTCTACTCCAAATCCAACATACACGCCGGAATTCTTATATCAACCTCTATTAAAAGAAGAAAATTCAAGGTTGGAGGAATTTTAGTCCAAGTTCGAGGAGAGAGGGATTAATCAAACGGGGTCAATTCTAAATCTTGCGGATCAGATAGAGCAAATGACCAAAATCATAAACAACCTTCCTCCAAACACTTGGCTTTATGACATGGATGACGAAATTGATGAAGTGCCCGAGCCAAATCTACAACTGGATAAGACACGAGATGTTGAAAAAGAGGAGACAAGTGGGGATAATGAAAATAAGGTCGGTGAAGAACTAACTATGATTACCAACGAGGAGGAGCCGATGTTATTAGTGCCCAAAGTTCCTTCTCCGCCAAAGTTCAAGAATCCGGTTAGATTTGCAAAACCATGTCCGCTAGGTAGTCATGTCGTCGACAATACTCCTTGTGACGTAAAAGCAAGTACAACTTTGAAGCCATGGTTCAATGAGTTGGAGAAGATAGAAGAAGAGATTTTTGTGTCTGACAAGCCTCAATGCCAGAATCTATTCGCAGACACAATGGAAAAAACACCTAGATGTTGGACGTTCTTTAATGTGATCTTATTTAAACAAAGCATGCTAGGTGACTTTAATACAATGACTATCGTAAATGGGAACCTACCAAAAGCTATATTATTTTCGATGGATGGAGGGTTCCTCAACTTTCAAGAGGAATTGGATAGCATTGACTGCATAAAGTCAAATGAAAGATTATAAATCAAGTTATTTGTTTGGGAGGCAACCCAGAATTTTTATATTTATATGCTTTACTAAGTTTATTTAGTAGATAGGAATTAATTTGCTTAGTAAGTTCTCTTATAATCTAATACATGTTGTCTCTCTTCATTACAGGTATTGGAGGTTCAATGGATAGGAAAATGATCGTCGCTACCATCGCCACCAAAGACCTCACGCTTAGTCATTATTGTGGAAGTTCTCTTCTACTTATCGCTATATTCTTCTACAATGAGGACATTGTAATTGCTAAGTTTGGGGGAGTTAAGTTTAGTTCGTTATTGCATGTTTAGTTTCATGTTTATGTTTATGTTATTTTGCATATGTTGTTAATATAGTTTAGGTTCATTATAAAAAAAAAATTCAAAAATTCAAAAATTCAAAAATAATAGTTAGTTACTATGTTCATTTTGCATAAGTCCAGCAGTTTGTTATAGTTAAGTTTATTTTGGCCAATGATGAGATTGGAATTGGGTAGACAAGTATAATACTGACTATTAGAGCTTTGATGTGATTTCTTGTTATGAATTGAATCTTTTTTACATTTGAAACTAGTATAATAATGATAGCACAGTAAAAACAACTTGTTGATTGATTGAATTTAAATTGATACATAATGGGACTCTAAAGGATAATGCTAGTTTGAATGAAAGAATGACAAGAATAAGTAGTGATGACTAATGTTAGACAAGAACCTAAGTTTGGGGGAATATATGTGGGGTATATAAGCTTTATAAAAAAAATGTCGAGTCTTGTGGTGGGTTGAGGAGAAACACTCCCCATAAACACAAGCGTGAGATGGAGCGTAAAACGCACTCACCAACCATCTATCAAAAGAAAAGAAAGGGAAATAATCACGGAAAAGAGCAAAAAGCCCCGTGTTAAAAAAAAAAAAAGAAAAAAAGAAGGAAGAAAAGAAAGTATAAGTATCCTGCATGTACCCTTGAATTTGGTTGAGTTTAATTTTAGTTGAATCGTGCCTATCTTTGAGATTTCTTGAATTTACACTGTATGATGCCTTCGAAGAGACTTGTTATGTGTTAAATTTGATTTTATATCTGTTAGCATGGTTGCTGAGCACACACACGCACTATACTAGTAATAACAGTTTAAGACTTGATTATTGACTAGGAAATTGTTGATTGGTTTTGATATGAAGTATTGTCGTGTTTGCTTGATTGCTCTAAGGCCGAGTGAATAGATTTGATTCTATCAAATACTGCTAGATTCATAGGCATATAGATTAGTTGCATTTCATTGCATTGAATTGCATTATGTTGTGTTACTTGGGGACAAACAACAGTTTAAGTTTGGGGGTATTTGATAAGTGGATTTATATACACTTATCCGCAGATATCTTTACTTGAATTAGTTGCTTATATTTATGTGTCTTAGTTACTTTTCATGCATTTTGTGTACATTTTGTAGGCTATACGCTTAGGAGCGGTGTGAGCGACTATTCGTAAATGAAAAGCAAAGAAAACGCAAAGAAAAGCAAACCGGACATCATTTGGGCTTTCATGTTTACTTCATATTCTTGGTTTGGAACTTAGCTTACATTGAAGAGCATCGTCTTAGCTTTTCGGAACATTTTGAATCATTCCAATCGGAGTTCGGATGCAAGAGTTATGATCGTTGTACCAACGGACGTCGAACGTCATGGTTTTGGGTGGTCATTTGCATAGTAGTTAATTCCAGCTCAATTTCATCCTTCATCCGCCCGGAATTTCTTAATCCTCAAAGAATAAAAGTTGTAGATCTCGTCGATATCTTCGATTTGATAGGTGGAAGACCCCAAAAATCCTCCCGGATAAAAAGTTATGGCTGTTTTCCCAAAGGATGTCGGAGTAGAAAATGTCAGAACTTGGGGCCAGCGCCGGGGCGTCCAAAATAGGCCTATGCCCAGCGCCGGGGTGTGGGGGAGCAGTTTCTAAGCGTCAAGACCAGCGCTGGGGCGCTGGGGGAAGGGCTTGGTGCGGCCTGGACGCGTTTTGGGCGAATTTTGACACCTTTTTGACTCCAAATAGGATTGGGTTTGTGCCTAAGTTAAAAATTGGACTTGTAACCTATAAATACATGATGTAAGGCATAAAATAAAGGGGGATTACATTGCTTAGCTTAGAGAAAACACTCCATTAGATTAGAATATAAACCCTAGTTCTTAATTAGCCATTGGAGATGGAAGCAAATTGAAGAACACTGAAGATCAAGAGCAAGAGCAAGAGGGGAGCATCAGATTTGCTGACAACAGATTCTATTCTCTTCTCTTATCATAATTTTATCTTTTAATGTCTATTCAATTGTGGATTCTTGGTTTCAATTCATTAATTATGAACTAACTCTTTCCTTAAGATTTCAATTGAACCTTTCATGTCTATAAATTAGTTATTTGATTTGTTTCAATTATTTATGTCAAAGTGAATTGTTTATCTTGTCTTGAGCTTATTGATTAATTATCTGATCAGTAATTACTTTGTTTCTCTAGAAGGAATTGAAAGAGGAATTCTAGGGTTAGAACTGGGCATGATATCATGTGACTTAGTTATTTGCAAAGTGAATAATTAGGTTTGTGAATTGAATGGAAATATCTGTTCACCGCATGTAACACATAAGGAATTGGGATTAGAAGGAGTTTAATTCAATTGTTTTGCATAGGAATATAGCAAGATTAATCTGGATTAAATAGAAGGCAATTAATCACTTGGAAAAGGACTTTTGGCATTTGAGAATTTCTGTTAACAATTCAGTACATATAATAATTTGGATAATTGGATAATTGATTTATAGTTCGTAATTGGGGATATTGAAGTCTTAATCTTTATTAATTTGAATTAATTTTAGAGTAATCTAGTTTTAATTGATTAATTTAGTTTTCTTAATTAGAAAAATCACAATTTATGGTTGTTTAAATAAAATTGATTTTGTTAAGAGTTAGTACTTGGTAATTTTTATTAAATAATTCCTCGTGGGAACGATACTTTTCTTATCACTTTATTACTTGTTGACCGTGTATACTTACACGTATTCTTTGATTGCGAAATCGACCAACAGACCCCAGCCATATGAATTCACTGTCTTCCCAAGAGCAGGTTGTATCCTAAATCTATCTTGAGCACGTGAAAAGATACACAGAATGTATGGGGACCAATCTCGATTGGCAGCTCAATCTCTCCGACTGAATTCCGGCGGAATCCATCAAAAGCTTTAATAATCGTATGGCTGCTCCAGATCCGTTTGAGATTGACGTTCATCTTCAGCAAAGTAGCATAAGGACATATATTCAGAGACGAACCTCCATCTATCAAAACTCCGGCTAGCATATATCCGGAAGACAAGACCGCAATGTGTAACGGCTTGCAATGACCGGTCCCTTCGGGCGAGATGTCATCATCAGTGAAGGATATCACATTGTTGTTAAAAATGTGATCAACCAAATGTTGAAATATTTCCACATCCACTGATTTCGGTAAGTAGGCTTCTTCCAAAACCTTCAATAAGATCTTCCTGTGATCCTCAGAAGTTAATACCAAGTCCAAGATTGAAATTTGATGTGGAGCTTCTCTTAAGCTTAAAACCACCTTGGCTTTGTTATGACCCATAGTGCAGAGGAACTTTTCAATCTTCTCCATGGGAATCTTCCCCTTTGATTTGATGGCAGGCTTCATCACCCTTTGGGAAAGATACAGTGGATTTTCCTTCGACACTACAACAGTTGTATGAGAGGTGGATCCCTCAGCTTCTCCATAATTCCATGGAACTTTCTGTAAGCTGATAACTGGATATTGTGCTCTGAACGATAAGTTGATTGACTCTGGAGCGGCCACTTTCAAAGGATTGTCAATTCCTCTAAGTTGAATTGCTTGTATTGTAAATGGTTTGACATTCTCATCAGCCTCAGCGGATATAACTGCTACCAATCCCTTCTATTTGGTAGGATAGGTATTCTCACTCTCAAATAGCACAGTATCATCGTCTGCTAGTTGCAGGACACCGTTGTCGATTAGATTCTGAATAAGGTGGCGGAGTGCCCAGCATTCTTCTGTGTTGTGACCGCGAGAATGGGAGTGATATTGACATACTCCATCAGAATTGAACCTGTGACACCCCCAAATCCGGGTACTTCATTCCCACAGGATTTGGTGTTCACTTAATCAAAACATTCATATCTAACTACCCAATCATAATAAAATTAAATAATAAACCTTCCCATTAAGGGATTACATTAATAAAACCTCTCAGGTTGTCTAACCTTTAAATACAATCATTCAAATGCGGAAATTAAATAACTTCATTACAATCATTAAAATAAAGTCTGATAACAAAATATCAACATATTACAAGTCTTCAATACTTGTTCATATTTCTCTTTCCTTTACTGGTGCTAGGTAAATCAACCTTCTCATCCTTAGCTTTAATAGTTATATAAGCAAGAGTGAGCAAACAAAGCTCACTTGAAATGACAATGAATAAAATCTTTACAACAACTGGCAAATAATAGGCTCAATAGAATTGAACAAAATGCTTTATCAATGATAATTAAAATCATGAAATATTTATCTGAGGGTCATAAGACCACGAACTATGTCCATAGTTATAAGTAGTCTTTCAACTTAAACTTTAACAGTCATAAGACTATAGGGACTCCTCGTACTTAGGGGGATCAACCCTTCGTACAATGTATTGTACACAAACATTTCAACGCTAAGCGTAAACCCCTAATAATAGGGTTGTTCATCTCATTATTTAGAGTACAATTCCGTACCAAAGTAAGTTTAGTTTGGATACATTTCAAGGTAATTTGGAATTCGACGGACATCAACTAAGGATTAGTTGAATAAAAAATAATAATGTTATGTTATGGAATAATCATAATTGAATCGACATTGTAAATTAAGGTCATGCTTTAGGAATAATCTAATAGCATAAATATTGAATAATATAACCTACCTTGCTTGAACAACATTAAGCTAAGGTTAAAATCTTATTTAGAATTGAGTATTGAACATTCATACCAAATAGTAAATTGAACGATAAACTTACTTAACGAAACAAGTTAAAAACAAGAATAACTTGCTCAATATAATCGAGATAGGCTAAGTAAACATTCACAATTTAACTAGCTCAATGAAAGTATTTAATTAGAAAACTTGCATCATCCTAAACAAACTAGATACAAGAACTTGCTCAATCATAAACAAACTAGCTCAACGAAAGTGTGGAGTTAGAAAAAACTTGCGTAATATAAACGAACTAGAAACAATAATTTGCTCAACAAAACAATGAATTTAGGGAACTTGCCTTGCTTGTAGGCTATATCGTAACAACTCGAATCACAATACCCTATATATATGTCATCATGACATAATTAGTCACTACCAACATTATATATATAAATAAGTATATACATCACGTAAAGTTTTATTTTTAATCACTTAATCAAATTACATTAGTAATAAAACTAGTTAAACGTTAATAACATGCTCATTTTTAGTATAGTACTACTAAAATCAGAACTTAACAGTCCTATTATTAACACATAACAACTTGTTCAGACTTTGTGTAATTAAAACACATTGTCTGACCATTCTGCTAACTCGCGTTGCGGCGTCACAATTTACATAATCGTAGGGTCGGCATTTGACAACACGAGACATAGGCCAACAATTGGTATTGCGATGCAAAAATTACATCGCTTAGTCGCGCGCTGCGGCGTCGAACTCTGAGACCTCGTGACCCAAACCTCGACAACAAAGATGAACAAAAAGCGATTTGGCCTACAAGCTACTTTCTAACAACCTAATTAACGTGTAATACTTACAAGGACTTCATAAAAACATAATTTAAAGACTTTTAACATGATTTTACCCATAAAACAACATAAACATCAAATTTAAAATAACTAATTTCACTGTTTTTGATAAAACTTCACTTTTTGACATTTTCAGTGAAAATCATCACTGTAACTTTGTTTTTCAACCAAAACAATTACTTTAAAATACTTTGTTTATGTTTATCCATCTAATTTCAAAATTAATAGTCAATTTATATATTATACAAGGAATTAAACCTCAATTTTACTTTAAACTAAGCCATATTCATACATATTCATATAAACTCACTGTAATATGGTTTCTTTCACAAAATACATACATAACATGAATTAATTTATCTATAAACTTATAAAACAACTTTATAACAACCAATTTATCATATCAAACTATATATAACAAATAATTTAACCTCTGCAAAGATTTAACAGAGAATTTTGGAAGAGAAGACAATTATAACTTTTGAAAAATAAAAGGATTTAGATGATACCTTAGTTTTAGAAGATGATGGCTATTATTTTGATTATCAAGCTTCTTTTCCCCCAATTCCTCTCTCTAGACTTCTCCCAATTCTCTCTTACTTTTCTCTGTAATTTTCTTTTTCTCCTCTTTTCTTCTTCTGAGTCTTTCTTCCTAACTCTAACTTACATACTAAGAAAATATAACGTATATGGTATAATATGTATTATTTATTTAATATAATTATATGTATAACTGATATCAGTTATTATATTTTTTTAAATCAAAAGCCATAAGGCTTGTTTGGCTAGCCACTTAAAATTTAATCATTTAATCTTTATGCCTTGTTTGGTAAAACACCTTTAAAATAAAGACTTAATATGCATTAAGCCTTGTTTGGCAAAACAGAATTAAACTCCTTTAATTTATTTTAATAACTCTTTTATAGTAAGGTTATTTGTCACACTTTTATTTAATTAAATTTTAATAATCAATTTAATTAAATTCTAATAACAATTTATTAAATAATTTAACACATAAATCAATACAACATAATTATAATTTTCTTTATAATTATAACTTTATTTAATCAACTAACACATCATTTTAATTACAAATTAAAATTAAAATATCATTATAACAATTCATTTAATCATTATAAACACTCTAACTAAATTTATAATTTAAATTAGAATACTATCTCATAATAATTAATTTTCTTAACTCCTTGATTATTTACTTAACAAATAATTAACCAATCAAGTCAAATCAAATTAAATATTTATTCAACAATAAACACATCCATGAAATATTTATATAATTCCATAAATATTTAAAATTTCAATTTAAAAATTCTGGATTGTTATATCATTCCCTCCTTATAAGAATTTTGTCTCCATAATCACAATTCAAACAAATCATTTGTCACATTCTTTCCTACTTACAAAGATTCTGTCCCCAGAATCGAAGACACAGATTAAACAAATAACTCAGGGTAATCTTTCATCATTTTATCTTCGAGTTCCCACTTAGCTTCTTCAACATTGTGGTTCCTCCATATCACCTTCACGGAAGGTATCACCTTTATTCCTGAGCACTTGTTCTTTCCTGTTGACTATCTGGATAGGAACCTCTTCGTAGGACAAGTCTTTATCGAATTGCAATGGTTCGTACTCGATCACGTGCTTGTAATCGGGTTTATACGGTCGTAACACAGAAACGTGAAAAACATTTTGAACGTTTTCCAATTCTGGAGGTAGAGCTACCTCGTAAGCCACTTCTCCAACTCTTCGCAGCACTTCGAAGGGTCCAATAAACCTCGGGCTTAGCTTTCCCTTTTTACCGAAACGAATTTTCCCCTTCCAAGGTGAAACTTTTAGGAATACGTAATTTCCTACATCGAATGCACGATCTTGTCTATGTTGATCAACATACTTTTTTTGTCGGTCTTGGGCTGCTACCAATCTTGTCCTGACGAGTTTGACAACCTCAACAGTTTGTTGTACCAGTTCTGGTCCTAACAGTTGGCGTTCACCGACTTCATCCCAGCACAGTGGAGTTCTGCACTTTCTACCGTATAATGCTTCGTAAGGTGGCATGCCGATGCTCACGTCGTAACTGTTGTTGTAGGCAAATTCCACTAACGATAAATGTTCATCCCAGTTCCCTTTGAAATCCATGATGCATGCTCTCAGCATATCTTCCAATGTCTGGATTGTTCACTCGCTTTGGCCATCTGTTTGTGGATGGTATGTCGTACTCATTCATAACTATGTTCCCATACACTCTTATAGTCTCTTCTAGAAGTTTGATGTGAATCGCGGATCTCTATCTGACACTGGCACTCCATGTCTCGAGACAATGTCTTTAACGTACAACCTTGCCAACTGATCAAGATTGAATCTAATCTTTATTGGCAAAAAGTGTGCTGATTTTGTCAGTCTGTCCACTATCACCCAAATCGCATCGTATCCTCTCTGAGTAGTTGTAAGACCCACCACAAAATCCATTGTGATGTGTTCCCACTTCCATTCTGGTATTTCTAATGGTTGAAGTAATCCGCTTAGTCTTTGATGCTCAGCCTTGACTCTTTGACATATCAAGCACTTTGCGACACATTCTGCAACATCTCTTTTCAGGTTTGGCCACCAAAAATGACGTCGTAAATCTTGATACATCTTTGTACTTCCTGGATGAATCGAATATCTTGAGTTATGAGCTTCGGTTAAGATTTCTTCTTTAATTTCTAGTACTGCTGGAACCCAAATCTTTTACTCTAACCGTAGTAGTCCTTCGGTATCGATCTTGTATTTCGCATCACTACCCTCAACCATTTTCTCTCTGATTTTCCCACAGTCTTCATCTTTTAGTTGAGCATCCTTAACTTTGTCCACCAAAGTTGGACTACCTTCTATCTGAAATAGTCGTTCATCGGATTCTTTTGGAATTTTTTTTTCCAATTCTAGCTTTGTCATTGCTGAAATAAGTTCCTCCTGAGTGGTTATCAGCATCAACTTTTCTCGGCCTTTCCTGCTCAAAGCATCTGCAACCACATTCGCTTTGCCTGGATGATAAAAGATCTCACAATTGTAATCTTATATCAATTCCATCCATCTTCTTTGACGCATGTTCAGGTCCTTCTGAGTGAAAATATACTTCGGACTCTTATGGTCCATGTAGATCTCACATTTCTCTCCATAGAGATAGTGTCGCCATATCTTCAGAGTAAATACTACCGCAGCCAATTCCAAATCATGAGTCGGATACCCTTTCTCATAGTCCTTCAGTTATCTTGATGCATATGCAATAACTTTGTCGTTCTGCATCAGAACACAACCCAATCCTTTATGTGAGGCATCATTATACACCACAAAATTTCATGTACTATCTGGTAATGATAACACAGGTGCCATACTTAACTTCTTCATCAAGACTTGGAAACTTTCTTCACACTTCTCCGTCCAAACAAATTTTACAGCCTTCCTTTCCAAATTTGTTAACGAAGTGGCTATCTTGGAGAAATCTTGAATAAATCGTCTATAATAACTGGCCAGTCCCAAGAAACTTCTCACCTCCGAAGGTGTTCTTGGTTGTTCCCAATTGATTACAGCTTCCACTTCTGATGGATCCACTGAAATCCCATCTTTGTCAATCATATGCCCGATAAATTGTACATGAGCTAGCCAAAATTCACACTTAGAGAATTTCGCATACAACTTTTCCTTTCTTAGTGTCTCCATCGTCGAACGTAAATGGTCCATGTGTTCTTCTTGAGTTTTGGAATACACCAGAATGTTGTCGATAAATACCACCACAAACTTGTCTAAGAATGGTTTAAACAACGTGCTCATCAAATCCATGAATGCAGCAGGGGCATTAGTCAAACCAAAAGACTTCACCAGAAACTCGTAATGTCCATACCGAGTTCTGAATGCCGTTCTAGGTAAATCCTCCTTCCTTACCTTCAATTGGTGATACCCACTTCTCAAATCTATTTTCGAGAAGTATTTAGTACCCTTCAATTGATCAAACAAGTCATCTATTCTTGGCAACTGATATTTATTCTTAATAGCGACTTTGTTTAATTCCCTATAATCAATTCAAAGACGCATCGACCCATCCTTCTTGTGACACCCCCAAATCTTGGTACTTCATTTCCTCAAGATTTGGTGTTCACTTAATCAAAACATTCATTTATAACTACCCAATCATAATAAAATTGAATAATAAACCTGCCTATACAAATCTTACATTAAATAAAAAAAATCTCACAGGTTATCTAACCTTTACAAACAATCATTCATGCGAAAAATTTAAATAATCTTCATTACAAAACTTAAGCCAAAGTCGAATAATAAAACTATCAAAACAATTACAAGTCTTCAGTACTTGTTCATCTTTCCCTTTCCTTTACTGGTGCTAGGTACAACACCCTTTTCATCTTTAGCTGTAAGGATTATACTGGCAAGAGTGAGCAAACAAGGCTCACTTGGAATAACAACAAAATAAAACTTCAAACCTTTACATCATTTGCCAAATACTAGGCTCAATAGAACTGAATCATAGTTCTATTAACATTCTGAAATACATCACTGAGGGTCTAATGACCACGAACCATGTCCACAGTTATAAGTAATCTTTCAACTTTAACTTTAACAGTCATAAGACTGTAAGGACTACACGTACTTAGGGGGATCAACCCTTCGTACAATGTATTGTGCACAAACATTTCAGCCCAAAGTATAAACTAAGCGTAATCCCTAATAATAGGGTTGTTCATCTCAGTATTTAGAGTACAAGTTCGCACCAAAGTAAGTTTGGTTTGGATACACTTCAAGGTAATATGGAATTCAAGGGACATTAACTAAGGATTAGTTGAATAAAAGATAATAACACTATGTTATTGAATAATCATAACTGAATAAACATTGCATTCTAAGTTCATGCTTTAGTAATAATCTAATAGCTTAACGATTGAATAATATATCATTCCTTGCTTTGAACAACATTAAGCTAATTGGTTACATCTTAGAATTTAATATCAAGCATGCATGTCAAATAATAACTTGAACGATAAATTTGTTCATCAGAATAAAGATATTTGCATGCTAAAAATACAAGCTTAGGTTTATAAAAACTTGCACAACATCATAATGGGACTAGCTCAATGAAAGGGTTGAATTAGAAGAACTTGCGTAATTGTAATTGAACTAGTACAATAACTTGTTCAACGAAATTAACTTGCTTAATAAGGTATGAAGTTAAGACACTTGCATAAACATAACAAACTAACTCAACGAAGGTTTAGAGTTAAAAGACTTGCTCAATCTAAAAAGATAGGTTTAAAAACTTTCCTTGCTGGTAGGCTAAACCGTTATAATCCAAATCACAATATCCTATATGTGACACCCCCAAAATTAGGTATACATCACCCATTCTGAGTCGCCAGATACATGGTACAAAATTCAAATACAACTTCATTTATATAACTGTTGAACTGTCGTATAGAATACGACCACAGTTAACTGTGAGTTTTAATACAAATGTATGTAACTCTCATGGTGCCTCGACCACAACCTTATAATGGTACTTTACATAAAAGTATAGTCAAAAATTGTTTTAGAAATTAAAATCTTTGGGAAGTGCTCAAGGAAACCTTCGTACATGGGAGGCCATGCGCCTAGGTTATAATAGATATCATATGGCCAGAGAATTATCCTTGGTTGACCCAATAGACCCCAAAGAAAAATGAGAAGATTACTATCATCTTTTTCCCAATGGTGAGTCTTCTATTGACATATAAATATCTCCGTTGTCTCCAAGTGAAAATTATGTTTCAAATAAACTCCAAGATCATACAGGTAGTGCTCGTAGATATATTCAGCTAATGGATGTGCACAACCATGTCTTATGAGAACACGAGGTTGTATGTCATTAGACATCTTGTATGATAGTGGCAAAACACCCTTCCAAAGTTGGGTTCACCTCACCCTATTTGATTAACCAAATATAACTACTAAATGTTATATAGAATACAACACACTTTTCTATAATGTTTAGGGAGGACCTCCACAGCTAGAGACCATCGTTTCTATGCCTCGTTATCCCCACTCGAATTTCTAAGAACACTCTTATTACCGAAAGGAATTGTGAAGCAGAAAGGGTGAGCACAACTAGCCCAGTAAAGAATATCATGAATAAAGATAATTAAATTATCAATAGCTTTCATCAATAATAAATCAGAGATTTAGAACATATGGTAGATGATAAAACTTTTCAACCATAGTTGCAGCGGAACAAGCAATCCATTAGAAGAGTCAAATAGACCATAAGGTCTATTATCTTCTCTATGTTAAAAGTCCACCAATACTGTTTTATCCATGTAAAATAAATTAATAGTTACTATCCACAATCATATGAATAACTCATAATCATAATTGTGGTTTTAAATTCCTCTTCGCAACCAGGACGAAGATAATTTTCATCACCTATCTTCACCTGAAACATTAAAAATCATGGTTATACCAAATCAGAATTCCTGCTCATAATCATACTAATAAATTCATCTTTGCACTACGGTCAAAGATATTCATTAACAATTCATCTTTACACTACATGCCAAAGACATACAACTGTATTTTAGAAGAGTCAAGTAGAGCATGATATCTACTATCTTCTACGAACTAAAAGTGTATAATAAATATTTTATCGATGAGACTCAGCTTAATAAATAATCCACATCATCGAATCACCCCTGCACTACGGTCAAGGATATTTGTTAATATCACATCCATGAATTTATATTTCATTGCTGAGACTCAGTTCGATAATCAATCCATATCACTGAATTATCCATGCACTACGGCTAAGGATATTCGTTAATATCACGACCACGAATTATCCATACACTACGGCTAAAGATAATCGTGTTTTCATCAATGGTCATGATCATGCCGTAAAACAATTCATCTTTGCACCCTTGGCCGAAGAGAATCCATAGCCATAATCATACGAAAACTGTCCATCAATGCACTACGGGCCAATGAGGACTTTTTCCACATCATTTATAACATTACGGTCTTGATTATACCGAATAATCCCTGGTCATAATCATACCAAGTCCATCTATGCACTACGGCCAAAGATGACGACTTTCAACACAATATAAGCATGAGGATGATGACAATGATATAAGAATTAATCAAATGAGATAAAGGATAAATATTAAACATTTATAATACAATTTATCCAGCATTCAATAATAATCAAATGTTATCAATCACTTAATAATCTCATAATCTAATATCATTAATATTATAACAATATTTTAATCATTTCTTAAACTTATAAACAATTTATTTCAATTGTTTACACTTTATCAAATAATGCATTTAATCATTCAAAAATGCCATACTCATAAGATTTCATAATCAATGATCAAATCCCTCATAAAAAATCTGCATATAACCTATATAGGATTCTCAAGCCATAAAATCCTATTTTCCAATTTTATTACTTCACATAACATATTTAATTCATTTACTCATAACTAGTTCATTTTCATGAAAAATACCAAATCAGTCCCAAAAATATTTCTTTTCTGGGATTTAGCAGAATATAGTCCCATCTTGAACATATATTTTTCTCAAAATTTTTAAAATTTATTTACTATTTTTCATATGGCTAAAACTGCCGAATATTTAGACATTTATCATAAATTGTACTTTTGTCCAAAAATTCTGAAATTTGCAGGATATACTCCTGTTATATACATGTACTCCCAATAAAATTTCACCAATTTTGCAGTTAACCACAAGGCATTATAAGGGTTTACTTTTAAAATAGTCTTTTCCTATAAAATCCATAACTCTTAATCTATACATCCAAAAATTTCCATTTTTGGACACAATTTAGAAAACTCATCAAATTATCATTTCAAAGTTTTCCAGAATTTTTGAGGGTCAGAAAAATTATGAAACTGCCCCTGGCAGAAACCCCTTTTTAATGAAAATACTATTCGTATGAATACGAAGGATCATTTACAATGCATGCGATAATCCACATGACAAAGTTATTTAAACATAATAATAAAGAATGGAACCGGGTCATGCGAACGCATTGATGTGAGGATATTCCAATGAGAATAATAAATAATAAAATAATGGAAGAATTCACCAAGCATGTGATAGATCGCGCAAGGCGAAAGTTATTCCAATAGAATAATAAATCATTGGAACCGGTCATGCGTAAAAGCATGTATGTGATGTTCCAATGAATAATAAAGAATGGAATAATGGAAGAATTTCACCATGTATGCGGTACTTCACATAAATAGGTTATTCCAACATAATAACAAATAATGGAACCAGGTCCGGCGTAAATGCACAAACAGGATATTCCGACAGAATAATAAAGAATGGAATAACAGAAGAATTTCACCAAGTATAGGGTAGCCCGCGTATACAGGTTATTCCAACACAATAATAAATAATGGAATAACAGAAATTCTCTTCATGAATACAAAAGAAATAACACCCCTTACTTTAATAGGAGATTGAATACTGCAGTAGTGTATTAACAGAATACTCTTCTTCTTTCTCTCTTATTCTCTTTATACTTTCTCTCTCTATAGATTGAATGAATTCATGAAAAATAATGAAGAACTAGGCCTCTATTTATAGAAGATTTCTAGCTTAGCACTTGCAATGTGAAAAGGCAAGCTTGACTTGATTTGGTGATGTGAAAAGAAAAGTGGTTTGACGCCTGTAATGTGAAACACCAAGTGGTTTGACGCCTGTAATGTGAAACACCAATTGGTTCGATGCCTATAATGTGAAACGACAATTGGTTCGATGCCTGTAATATGAAATGGCAAGTGGTTTGACGTCTGGTAAAGGTAATTACTATTGGCGAAAGAGACTCTTAGATGATGACATATGGGCCCCCATAGAATAACCAAACTTACCACAAATGTCTCATAAAAGACTCTTTATATACATCAAGGATTGAATAAATATTACCAGAAATTATTTTATTTTTAATCAACACATATTTAATCTTTCAACAATTATTAATCATTAATATTATAACTTGTTGTCTCAATTATTGATTTAATAATATAACTTATTATCTGAGATGATATTGTGACAATAATTGAATCAATAATATAAGAGATATGATGCAAAAGAATTATCTTGTAGCAATAATTGAGTATAAGCTCGAGTGACTTCTCACGTAAGCATCAATAATCAATACTGAGTGTGCTACTTGCAACCATGCGTATCATCGTACCTTTACTACTGAAAGTAGTTCAACAGTTTTTAACGGTAAAACTTCCGTAGATTATTTTCATAAAAATATTTTTGTCGTTTTCTCAATCCAAATAATAATTCCGCTATGGGTCCACTAATGATTGTACCGTCGTACGGATATTCCCCGACAAAAAGAATATTCCTCGACCAATCAAATATTCCCCGACAAAACGAATATTTTATATCAACTTGCTTACTTTGCAAAAAAAAAAAATATTCACATATTACCCTTAACTTTAAACTTTTATCAATTTAACTATTTACTAAAATAAAAAAATTTGAATACTTTTATGTCATAAAATTCGGGGTCTCACACTATATACATATGGTATCCTAACATTATCAGTCATTATCAACTCTACATCACGTATGGTTTAGATATCTAACCACATAATCAACGTATATGCTTAAAACGATAATAAACTCGTTAGGTATTAACAACATGCTCGTTCAATACATTACAATACTACAATAACAGAAATACATGTTCATATAGCATTACAACTAACAATTACAAACTTCTGTGTCAGACAAAAGTCATTTCTGCAAATTTTGCTCAGTGGTCGCAGCGCCACAATTTGAACTGTGGGCCGCGCTGTGGCGCTGAGGTGGCACTTTGGCGCGAGAGTTACATAAGGCTTTTTTGTGAAGTGCAAGCTCGACGCCGACTTGACAAGGCAATGACCTTGAGTCTGGGGGGTGGGCTCTACTTTTGGCGCTAAGGCGTCGAGACTCACAGAACAGAGCACGAATGCCAATTTCGGTCTGAATAACAGTTTCTAGTAGCTAATTACACACATATAACTTATGTAAATTACATCTAAGTTCATCAAGCATACATGTATTAATTTAAAACTACTAAACAATAAATATTAGCAGACTAAATCTTTGAAGACTTTTTTTTCGAAACAGAACTCCATTGTTGATATTTCTTGATACAATGAATGTAATTCCATGTTTATAACCAAATTAATTCCTTTGAAATATAAACATACCAACATATAAACCAATTAACCTGCATAGTTCAATTTCTCAATTAGCATACACGAATTTTTATTATTATACACGATCACAGATTCATGTATAAATATATTTCTTTGTAAAACCATTTCTTTATATATGAAATTTAGCATACCATCTTATCTATATAATAAGCATACAATATATATATATATATATATATATATATATATATATATATATATGCTAGTATAACAATTATAACAACAAAACACGTAATATCATAAGCAATTCTAGAACATGGTTTACAGAAAATTTTGGTAAAAACTTATACACAGTGATTTTCAAGAAAACAAAGACATACAATTTCAAAGAAACTATATAATGTAAAACATATATGATAAGGTTTATACAACATACATTTAATTTGTTTAGACAACACTTGTTAATCACTGAGAATAGCTTTGACAAACTCAGAACTTGTTTTGGAAATCACAGCCTTTTCTCTCTCAAACTCTCTCTGAAAACCTTTTCATTTTCTTCTCTCAGTATTAGACTAGGTACTAACAATAGTAAGCGTAAACTAACTAATGAATACCCAACGTAATAAAATTGATAAATAATAATACGCCTACTAATGACCTTATTAAAAACAGCGGTTACCAAACATTATATATATATATATATATATATATTATTTATATTCTTTTTAATTTATATTATAATAATAATTCAAAATTAAAAGGAACTCCAAAAGCCATAGGGCTCCGTTTGGAAAAACTATTAAAAATTAAAGAATTAATATATTTAAGCATTATTTGGGTAAAACTAAATTAAAACTACTTTAATTTATTTTAATAACTCTTTATAATATTGTTATTTATCACACTTTATTTAATTAAGTTTTCATACTTAATTAATTAATTCTAATAATAATTTATTAAATAAATCATTTAATCACATAAACTTTCTCTAACTTAATCATTAAATTAAATTAGAATATTATCTCTAAATTTTAATTTCCTTAACACATTAATTATTTAACAAATAATTAACTAAATCAAATCAATCAAATTGCACAATTATTTATTTAACAAAGAATTAACCCATTCAAATCAAATTAAACAAATACAATTATGTATTCGATGATAAACACATCCAATAAATATTTATATAACTCAAATAAATATTTAAAATTATAATTAAAATTTTAAAATTCTGGAATGTTACATCATTCCCATCTTCTAAGGATTATGTCCCCAGAATCACAATTCAAACAACTCATTCATTACAATCTTCCCTACTTACAAAGATTATGTCCCCAGAATCGAAGACATTCATTAAACAAATAACTCAGGGTATTCTTTCATCATTTTCTCTTCGAGTTCCCACGTAGCTTCTTCATTATTGTGGTTCTTCCATCACCTTCACAGAAGGTATCACTTTATTCCTGAGCACTTGTTCTTTCCTGTCGACTATCTAGATAGGAACCTCTTCATAAGACAAATCTTTATCGAACTTCAACGGTTCGTACTTAATCACATGTTTATAATCGAGTTTATACGGTCGTAACACCGAAATATGAAAAATATTGTGAATGTTTTCCAACTCTGGAAGTAGATCTACCTCGTAAGCTACCTCTCCAACTCTTCACAGCACTTTGAAGGGTCCAATAAATCTCGGGCTTAGTTTTCCCTTTTAACCGAAATGAATTTTCCCCTTCCTAGGAGAAACTTTTAGGAATACGTAACTTCCTACGTCAAATGCACGATATTGTCTATGTTGATCAGCATATTTCTTCTGTCGGTCTTGAGCAGCTACCAATCTTGTCCTGATGAGTTTGACAACCTCAGTAGTTTTTTATACCAGTTCTGGTCCTAATAGTTGACGTTCACCGATTTCATCCCAGCATAGTGGAGTTCTGCACTTTCTACCGTATAATGCTTCGTATAGCGGCATGCCGATGCTCGCGTGATAACTATTATTATAGGCGAATTCCACCAATGGTAAGTGTTTTTCCTAGCTACCTTTGAAATCCATGATGCATGCTCTCAGCATATCTTCCAATGTCTGGATCGTTCGTTTGCTTTGGCCATCTGTTTGTGGATGATAAGCCGTACTCATTCGTAACTACGTTCCCATGCATTCTTGTAGTCTCTTCCAGAAATTTGACGTGAATCGCGGATATCTATCGGACACAATTGACACTAGAATCCCGTGTCTCGAAACAATTTCTTTAACTTACAATCTTGCCAACTAGTCAAGATTGATCCTAATTTTTATTGGTAAAAAGTGTGCTGATTACGTCAGTCTGTCCACTATCACCCAAATCGCATCACATCCTCTCTGAGTAGTTGGAAGGCCCACCACAAAATCCATTGTGATGTGTTCTTACTTCCATTCAGGTATTTTCAACGGTTGAAGTAATCCGCTGGGTCTTTGATGTTCGGCCTTTACTCTTTGACATGTCAAACATTTCGCCACGCATTCTGCAACGTCCCTTTTTATATTTGGCCACCAAAAATGTCGGCGTAAGTCTTGATACATCTTCGTACTTCCTGGATGAATCGAATATCTTGAGCTATAAGCTTCGGTCAAGATTTCGTCTTTAATCTCTGGTGCTGTTGGAACCCAGATTCTTCCCTCGTATCGTAGTAGTCCTTCTGTATCGATCTTGTATTTCGCATCAGTACCCTCAACCACATTCTCTTTGATTTTCTCACATTCTTCATCTCGCAGTTGAGCGTTCTTCACCTTGTCTACTAAAGTTGAATCGGCTTCTATTTGGAATAGTCGTTCCTTGGATTCTTGCGGAAACTTGATTTCCAACTCTACTTTTTCCATTGCTGAAATGAAGTCCTCTTGAGTGGTTATCAACATCAACGTTTCCCGTCCTTTCCGGCTCAAAGCATCTGCAACCACATTCGATTTGCCTGGATGATAAAAGATCTCACAATCATAATCTTTTATCAATTCCATCCATCTTCTTTGACACATGTTCAGGTCCTTTTGAGTGAAAA
The DNA here is from genome assembly GCA_020205615.1 of Panax quinquefolius. Taxonomy (NCBI): domain Eukaryota; kingdom Viridiplantae; phylum Streptophyta; class Magnoliopsida; order Apiales; family Araliaceae; genus Panax; species Panax quinquefolius. The sequence goes on from CM035166.1 coordinate 82,901,500, forward strand.
TATACTTTAGACTTTTATGGTCTGTGTAAATCTCACATTTCTCTCCAAAAAGATAGTGTCTCCATATCTTGAGAGCAAATACTACTACAACCAATTCCAAATCATGAGTCGGATACCCTTTCTCATAATCCTTCAGTTGTCTTGATGCATATAAGCAATAACTTTGTCGTTCTGTATAAGAACACAACCCAATCCTTTATGTGAGGCATCACTATGCACACAAAATTTCCTGTATTATCCGGTAGGGTTAATACAGGTGCCACACTTAGCTTCTTCTTCAAGTCTTGAAAACTTTCTTCACACTTCTCCGTCCACATAAATTTTACAGCATTCCTTATCAAATTTGTTCACGGCGTAGCAATCCTGGAAAAATCTTGAATAAATCTTATATAATAACTGGCCAGTCCCAAGAAACTGAAATCCCATATTTGTCAATCACATGACCCAAAAATTGTACACGATCGAGCCAAAATTCGCACTTAGAGAATTTCGCATACAACTTCTCCTTTCTTAGTGTCTTTCATGTCAAACGTAAATGTTCCACGTGTTCTTCTTGGGTTTTGAATACACCAGAATTTCGTCGATAAATACCACTACGAACTTGTCTAAAAATGGTTTAAACACCCTATTCATCAAATCCATGAACGCAGCAAGGGCATTTTTTAAACCAAAAGACATCACTAGAAACTCGTAATGTCCATACCCAGTTCTGAATGCCGTTCTAGGTGTATCCTCCTTCCTTACCTTCAATTGGTGATACCCACTTCTTGCATCTATTTTTGATAAATATTTAGCACCCTTCAACTGATCAAACAAGTCATCTATTCTTGGTAACGGGTATTTGTTCTTAATAGTGACTTTGTTTAACTCCCTATAATCAATGCAAAGATGCATTAATCCATCCTTCTTCTTCACCCATAATACTGGCACTCCCCACGGTGATACACTTGGTTAAATATACTTCTTATCTAGCAGCTCTTGTAATTGTACCGTCAGTTCCTTCATCTCTACCGAAGCCATTCTGTATGGGGCCTTCGATATCGGTGCAGTTCCTGGCGCTAAGTCGATCACGAATTCAATCTCTCTGTCAGACGGAAGTCCTAGCAAATCCTCCAGAAATACGTCTACAAATTCCCTAACCACTGGTATCTCTTCAAGTTTTACACCCTTCTTCTGAGTATCAGCTATGTAAGCTAAATAACCCACACAGCCTTGACTCAACAACTGCTTGGCCTGCATAATCGTCAGATATTTCATTTGTCTAGGCAATTTGCTACCATAGAAAACTACCTTTGATGGAGTCATAAGGTTTACACACTTCTTTTGGAAATCAACTACTGCTCCATATTTAAACAACCAATCCATTCTAAAAATTACATCAATCTCTCCGAGTCTAATCAGGATTAAATCTACCATCATGATATTCCCCTTAATGTTCACGCTACAGTTCTTGTATACGAACCTAATAGGAATTATTTCCCTATTTGCAATTTATAGGTTAAAAGGGAAATTCAGTTCTTCTCTAGGAAATTCTAACCTCTTAGCAAATTCATCAGATATAAACGAGCAAGTAGCACCCGAATCAAACAATACATATGCATCAATATCATTGATTGGGATAATACTTGACACCACATCTTTTGATTGCACAGCATCTTGCACAGTCATGTTAAAGGCTCTGGCTGTGGGTTTGTTTGATGTTGTAGGTCCAGCAATGGCCCATGTTCCTCCACTGTTACCTCCATTGCTTCTTGTTGTCTCTCCAGTCTTCTTCTTAGGGCATTCACGAGAAAAGTGATCCTTGGATCCGCACGTGAAGCAAACATTCTTCTTGGGTTGGGTGCAATTTGGGGTGATGTGACCCTCCTTGTCACAGTTGAAATATGCACGTTTCCCCATCAAGCACACACCCTTTTGAAACCTCCCGCATGTAGCATATGCTTCAAACTTCCTATTTTGCAGGTTACCCTGCTGGTTTCCAGCGGCCACATTTTCATTCCACTTCCTCTTCAGATTGTTGTTGTTGCAATTCCACTGCCTCCACTACCATTCTTCACTTCCACCTCATTCTTCTTCTTCTTCTTTTGTTCTTGATTAAATTTTGACACTGCCTCGCCTCCACCTTCGGCCGTAGTAACGCTTCTCCATCATCGCTGCCGCAAACATCTTCAATCGAGCAGAGAGACCTTATCAGACTGACCTGGGGCTTCAAATCCTGTTCAAACCTCTTCGCCTTGCGTTCTTCTGTACTAACTTGATATGGCGCAAATCTCGTCAACTCGTTGAATTTTGCAACATACTCAGAAACCGTCATCGTTCCCAGCTTTAGTTCCAAAAACTGTACCTCTAGCTGACTCTTCGAACTTTCTGCAAAATAGGTTTCGAAGAATATCTCCTTAAACCTATCCCAGGTCATCATTCCTGGTCCTTCCCGGGTTTTATTGGCTTGCCACCAATAACTAGCCTCTGCTTTCGGCATGAATGTTGCGAAAGAAGTCTTCTGATCATCCCCTACCCTAGCGACCTCAAACACCTTTTCTATTTCCATAATCCAGGTCCGTGCCTCGACTGGATTCATGGACCCATGGAATTCAGGTGGTCCAACTGCCTTGAAATCCTTAAACGTTGTACCTTGGTTCTAAGGTTGATTCTACAACGCTCCTGTTAGTAACGTCACTAGTTGTTGGATGAGATTATCATCAACGTTGTTATTATTAGTTCCCTCATTAGTTCTCTGTTGGGGTGGTTCACGTCTGGGAGGCATTTTCTATTAAAAAAACATCCATTAGACTATTACTCAACTTCTTTAAGTATTTTCTAATTAACTTGCCTCCATAAAAGAAATAACCACATAACACATAACACTTTGAATAAAATGATAACTTTTATTTATTTCTCATCTCTTTGAAAAACACAAAAACAATAGCATCACTGCTATTTACATTCATTTCCTGAACTATAAAAGTTATAGGACAACATCATCATTATCATATCCCATGGTTACTTAACACTAAGGATTTACACATTATTTAACATTTATTACGTGCATAACAGGCACATTTCCTACAATGTTCTATTAAGATACTCCGTAGCCTTTCGACGCTCTTCTTCTATAACCCGGAACATTGTTTGGTAATCTAACACGTACGATGACAGAGTCTCGAACTGAATTGGAAAACCCATGACTCGATCTTGAGCTCGATTGATCACGACGTTGAATACTTTATCCATCTACTCCATCTTCATCCTCTTTGCTTGTACATCTCTTACTGCTATCCCGGTTCATTGATAGGCTTCCTCGTATTCATCTTCATCTCTTGCCCTCTTAGTGGCTTGTTCCTTCAGCTTGTTCTTTAGTTCTACGATCACCTCGATCAGTTGTTCTTTCTCTCCTTCAGTCTTTATCAGCTTCTCCTCAACATTAGTTAGACGTTCATTACGATCCTGAATGTCGTTGTCCTTCTGTGTCATTGCAGTCTGTTGTTCCACTACTATCTCCTGCAACTCCTTGACTGTATTCTGAAGTTTCACATTATGGTCGTAGACTTCTTCATACATACGAGCAGCCATCGAGGTTAATGGATTCTCTTCCTCCTCGTCCTCGCCATCCTCATCCTCTTGTGGCAACTCCACGGGATCCTCCTCATCCGTCTCCACATCATCATCCTCATCTTTAACCACTATGACCAACGGGGCTGACTCCTATGGCAGTAGTTGTTCCCAAACAACCTGAATATCGCGAGGCTCCTCCTCTATAGGCATCTGAGGTCCTTCCTCCCTAGCCCGACTGGATTCTCCGACATTAGTCATCCTGACAACAAAATTTTATGTTTCAATCATTAATCGTTACTACTCGTCCCTAGCCCGACTGGATTCTCTGATATTAGAGGTTATACGAAGTCAGGAAGATGGGACCATGCCCTCTGGTCTTCAAGCTTCAAATTCTATCCGTTACCCTGTGTAATAGTCACTCAGGATTGGTTTTCCTTGGTTCTTGTGGGACATTGTTGTGTAGAAATGTATGTATGGAATGTTGAGACAGTGAGGTGTGGCGCCAAGGTGGAAAGATGATGACTTTGCCCCTGACCGGGGTGATCTCTGGTTTGGGCTGAAAAAGCAGATGTTGCTCAGGGTTATCTTTGAGATTGGACTGCTGCAAGTGTTAAAGGTCATCAGTGTCATCTCTGAGGTGTGCATGTCTTCCCAGTGTTATCTCTGGGTCTTGTACTGAGTGTCTCGGTGTAAGAGCCGAGATTGAAGTTGATTGCATGCATTTGAAACAAACATTTCCAAGGTTATCGCTGGAACTTCAAATACCTTCCTTGGGTTATCTCCAAGGTTGGTAACTGCTACTCCCAGTGTTGGGACTGAGACTGCATATCTCGGGGTTATCTCCGAGATGAATTGGCCTTCTCCGGTGGAATTTCTGTTATTGGACCTGCATGCCTCAAGGTTATCTCCGAGGTTGGGCATTATTCTCCGGTGTGTGTTAAAGGTTGAGACCGAACTTTCGGTAGTATTTGACCGGATGTGAGCCGTCTTCAGGGTTATCTCGAAGACGAATCGCCCCTCCCGCAATGTCGATTCTGGTGTGCAAAAATTTCGAGTGTCTCTGAGAAGGCAACACGACTGCTTAAGCGATGAGCTACCATAAAACACTACCTTAGACCGATTTGAAGTCTGAAGGTTCACGCTTTTCTTTTGACAATTGATTATCGCAACGTGACTAGAAAACCAATCCATTCCTAGTATCACGTCAAATTCTTCCAATCTAATCAAAATCAAGTCTACGGTTAATTCGTGACCTCTAATGTCACAACAGTTTCGGTAAACGAATTCTATGGGGATTACTTCCTTATTCGCAATCTCTATGTTCAAAGGATTTCCTAACCGTTCTTGGGGTAAGCTTAATCGACTAGAAAATTCTTCAGACACAAATGAGGAAAATAATATTATTGATTAAATAATATATATACATTTATATTATTGATTAGGAAAATACCTGACACTACGTCCTTTGCAGCTACTGTGTCCTGGACAGTCATGTTAAATGTTCTAGTAGTGGGTTGGTTGGATTGTGTCGGTTCGCCGATTAAGCTTGTTGCCCCTTACCTAATGGTTGCTTCCTCCTATGTTCCCCTTCTTGGGACAATTCTTGATCTGGTGCTCGGTGGAACCACAAGCGAAACATCCCTTGATCTTCTTCGGCTTTGGACAATTTGGTGAAATATGCATGTGACACCCCCAAATCTGGGTACTTCATTCCCCTAACACTTGGTGTTCATTTTCCATACATTTATACTATCTACCCAAATATGATAACATTTAAACCATAAATCCTCCCATTAAAGGGTTACATCATTAAATCAAAAAGTCTCCCAGGTTATCTAACCTTTAACATAAATCAAGTACGGAAATAAAAATAGTTACATCTATCATTTAAATAAAGTCTATTAACATAAACGCCAATAAATTATAAGTCTTCATCACTTGTACATTTTTCCTTTTCCTTTGTTTGTGGTAGGTTCATCGACCTTCTCAACCTTAGCTGCAATAATTATATTTGTGCAAGAGTGAGCAAAACAAATGCTCACTAGATATAGCAATGAACAACAAGAGAATAATAACTGCCAATGAATATGCTCATCAGAACTGAATAATACTCTATCAATGATAACCAAAATCTGGAATAAAAATATGAAATATATCTGAGGGTCATAAGACGACGAACGATGTCCACAATTATAAGTAATCTTTCAACTTTAACCTAAATAGTTATACTGTAGGGACTTCACGTACTTAGGGGGATCAGCCCTTCATACCATGTATTGTGTAGAAACATCTAAACGCATCGCGTACCCCTAAAATAGGGTTGTTCTTCTCAGTTTTAGAGTACAAGTCCGCACCAAAGAAAGTTTGGGTTGGATAAACTTCAAGGGTAATTTAGAGTTTCACGAACATCAACTAAAGGATTAGTTGAATCAACAAAGTCTGATAACACTACGATTGATCAATAAGAACATAATATAGACAATTGAAAATCATAGGTGAACCAACTATATGTTAAACTCATGCTTGGAAATAACTAGAAGCATACGCATTGAATAAAATGATAAACCTTTGCTTGAACAATAATAAGCTAGGGCTATGATCTGGTCAAATTAGAAATTGAATTACTGAACATACATTAACTGATACCAAGCTGAAAACAAAACTTGCTCAACATGATAATAACTTGTGCAAAGTAATTTAAAATAAGACAGATCAATATTAGAGACTAGAGTTCAAGAAGTTGCATTCATTATAAAGGAATGAAACTTAAGAAACTTATTTAACTATAAAAAAGTTAGAGTAGATCAACAATAATTAGAATTCAAAACTTGCTCGAATAAAGTTAGGGTTAAAGCTTGCCCAAATAAAATTTAGGAACAAAGAACTTGCTCAATAAAAGTTTAGGGTAAGAAACTTGCATTCATTATAAAGAGAATGAAGTTAGAAAACTTGCCTCATTCGTAAGCTACACAATTATTACAAACGTTCACCAAATACCCTACATATACCATTAAAATCACAATACCAATTAGTTATACTAAAAATAACTTCATGGGTTTACTTATCATTCTAGTCAAGTCTATAATCTCTAGCTTAAGACTTGATTATCCTACTCATTCACATACCATGGATCTAAACTCCTAATTATATAACAGTACTCGACATAGTGATTGCATAACAACACTAATTCCCATGACATCACATGAAACAACCCGGGTCAAATCCCGAGTCCGGAACAAATCTCAGCTCAAATCCCAAGTTCGAATCGAATCAAATCCATCAAAATAAGACCTCAAACTACTGGCCCAATAGTATCTTCATGGGTCATCTTAGCCCACCACAGGCTCCCAAAAGGTTATGACTTGAAGGTACTATTGGTAGTAACTTATTTCCTTATATGGAGACAAATTTTTCCCCCATCTTTCGATGTGTGATTGGGGTGTTACAAACTTCCCCACTTAAATTTCTGACGTCCCCGTCAGAACTGATCACACACACGGCCCAAAGATATTTGCCTCTCTAGCCATTGTGGGATAATACCAGCTAGCTTCGTGTCCCCACCTCCGGACCTCCATCTTTCCATTGTGGGATAATACCACCAGCCTCGTGTCCCCACCTCTGGCAACCCGATCGAATGACCCGACCCGAGATTTCGAGAGTCGGCTTTAATACCATATGAAATAACCCGGGTCAAATTCCGAGTCCGGAACAAATCTCGGGTCAAATCCCGAGTCCGAATTGAATCAAATCCATCAAAATAAGGCCTCAAACTACTAGCCCACCACAGGCTCCCAAAAGGTCATGACTTGAAGGTACTATTGGTAGTAACTTATTTCCTTATACGGAGATAAATTTTTCCCCCATCTTTAGATGTGGGACTGGGGTGTTACATCACATACGAACATTCACAACATACTAATTCATAATCTTTTAGTTTCAACATTATGATCAATATATGTTGTTACGTCTTATAGCATGCATTAATACTTTTATAATCACTAAAATATGTAAAATTAACATTTTTCCAGACTATGTTGTTAACAGTTCTTCACTGGGTTTGACTGACTACTGGCGCGACCGTGCCATGGATACCTCGAGTCGGTAGGCGCACGCGCAATGCTACCATGCTCAGAGAAGGCGTGGCGCCTCGGCACGATCACAGATTTTGCGAGAACACGAGTTTCGACTTTGTTCTAAGCTAACTATCATGAATTTCATCCACAAAACAGTAAATTAAGCACACCCAATTGACATAGGACTCATAAAAACATGATTCCTCACATATATACTAACTTAGAACAATTAAACAACAACTACAACTAATTTAAATCCTTTAAATTCTATGTTTTACACAAAAACACCATTTTTGACATCCTTTACAAAAATCATCATTTTTATCACAATTCTTGTTCTAATTAACTCATTCAAACTATGTTCTCTTCATTTCTTAATGAACTAACATAATCAAGGCTCAATTTATAGATTGGTTTACAAATTAACCACCAAATTTTGTACTTTCACAAGCCATATATAAAAACATACACTGTAAATACTTTTCTTCCTTCCTAAACATAATTTGCATACAAATTCTTGTCTTAATACAAACTCTAACATCATAAATACATATAATCACAAGTTATCAGTTGTATATCAACAATATAAGAAAATGAATTCACAGAACTTGGAAATTTATGTCGTAAAACCTACATATATATATAATATTAAGGTTATGGAAAATACATTCTCTTGCTTTGAATAATCCTTGCAAAAAACCCAGAAATTGTTTTGGAATTCCCAGACTTTCTCTCAAACTCTCTCTAATCTCTCTCAAGTTTCTCTGTATTCTTCTTCTCTCTTTCTCGGTATAAGCCAATTCACGTAAAGCCAACTACGCGCAAGCATACATATAATAAACTGATAGGGCCATAATACGTATACTTAATATAATAGTTACAAAAATGTAAACCTATATAGGTTATAAATATATTTTATTTATTATTTGATTTATTTTATTTATTATAATTAAAATTCAAAAATTCAAAAGTCGTAAAGCTTTGTTTGGCAAAAACTCTTTCCAATAAAGACTTAATATTTTAAGCCTTGTTTGGGTAAATCTATTTAATTTATTTTAATAAATCATTACACTATATTTTATAATCTCATATTATTTATTTGGATCCCATATCCAACATTAGTTAAATAAACTAATTACACATACTAAAGTTTAAATAAATTTTCACTTAAATAAATATCACAAAAGTATAATCTCATTACAATTTTATTTAATAATTTAACATACCATTTTAAATTATGAAATTAAAACAACAATATAAAATCTCATGTTATCTTACAACTCTCCAACTATTAAATTAAATTAGAGTATTATCTAATAAATTTAATTCATAAATATCCATAAACAATAAACTGCATCAATATAATATTTATTTAATTTAATAAATATTAATTTAAATTACAAATAAAATCTTGGATTGTTACATCTTTCCCTCCTTACAAGGATTCTGTCCCTAGAATCACAACTCAAATAATTTATTCGTCACATTCTTCCATCCTTACAAAGATTCTGTCCCCAGAATCGAAGACACAGATTAAACAAATAACTCAGGGTAGTTCTTCATTATTTAATCTTCGAGTTCCCACGTAACCTCTTCGACATTATGGTTTCTGTTAGGTTTGTAATATTCATGAACGCAATCAAATTGCACAAAATAAGCGGAAACATGAAAATTAGAGTTTTAAAATTTTACAAACTATATACCTGGATCATCATTTATGCACAATTGTTAATTAAACGAAAAGATAAAGAACAAGAATCATAAACTTGAAGATTCGAGCTTCCTCAGGTACAAGTTCACCTCCAAATCTTTTTCGCGTTCAACTTGAATCCACTGGGTTAGGTTCCTTCCTTTGATCAACGTTAGCCACCCAAGTGTTTGGCCTCTAGAGGTGATCCACCAAGGAAGAAGAAATATTCAAGAAGAAGGGTGGTTGGCTAAACCCTAGTTTTCTATCTCTATAGAAAAAGAGCGTACTCTTCAACAATTGGAATCACGTCTGTTGTGAAAGCTTCAACTACACTCACCCATAATATGACTCCTCTTATTTATAGATGTGGGCAACCTTCCTTAACAATTAGGAATTTGGGTTTTATTTTAATTAGTTAAACTCCTTTAATTAATTATGCTCTAAATCTTATTAGGAATAATTAATTAAAATCTTTTAATTAATTAGCCTCCTAATCTTATTAGGAATAAATGAAAGTACTAATATTAAATTAATTTCTAACTCTTTAGAAATTAAAATAATAATAATTGTAATAATATTAATAAGACTCCTCTTATTAATTTATATATTTAATATTTTAAAATATTAAATAATAAATATTAAGCTATTTAATTTATTCTATCACCATAGATTATATTAAATACACTTATCATATTATTACGATTATGCCATTAAATTATTCTTCCTTTTATGTTGTGACCCTTTAGGTTCTCCATATTAAACGGGTTGTGAATAAATCAATTAGAACCATTCTAATCTTATTTAAATAAATAAATTAAACTATTAATTTATTTAAATAAATAATATTTATTCTACAATAGGGATAAGCCTCCCTAGCGATCAACGACTTTTCAGATAATATAGATTTCAACATTAATCATAAAAGAACCTTTGAGTAAATAATTACCGTAGAATTCAATTCTTCCATCATACAATGTCCCAATTAATTATAAGACATGGAATTACTATCAAGTCTTATTTTAGTTAATTATACGTATTTTGACTCTTAAATGCACAACTCCAAATAATGCAAATTAGAAACTCCTTTCTAATTTCATTCTGCCTTGGCCAAGGACTACAGGGTAGATTCTTTAACTAGAAGTGGTAGATTCTTTATTGATCATACATTATCTCCATGTACAATTTATTATACCCAAGCATACCCTTGATATACCCTAAGGGTCTAAAGGAATAAATCAAAGTATAACTCATCATACACACGATACTATGATGATCTCAAGTCCAAGGATCACTTGTACTACTATCACTACAGGAATTCATATTGACAGACAAGTAAAACTTCATTAGGTATTCCTTAGCGAGCAACGTTCAGTGAACTTATTCTCTAATAAGCACCTACATACTTGTTTTAGTGTCTCCACACAAATGATCATGAGATCAATCATCCTCATCCAATGAGAAAGCAACATATGTACCAATCTATCCGGATTCAGTAATCCCCTATTTAGTAATCCAACGATTGGGAACTATTTTAGTTTTAAGCTTTCTAAGAATTTAGATCTCATTAGAATGATCATCATCATTATTCTAAAAGCATTGCTTAAAACTATGAGTTTATCACATATTATAAAGCAGCATCATGTAGATAATTAAAAGCCTTTAATAAATTAATATTTTCTATTAATAAATGAATAAGATTGTTACAAAGTATATGCTTTATCATCAAACATGATTGGCTTGTGTGCATACTAATTTCAATCTCCCACTTGCACTAAAGCAAATCGTCATGGTATCTCATACCCTCTTCTCTAAGTGACGATTATCTTGCTATTGGATAAACTTTAGTTAATGGATATGTAATGTTGTTCTTGAGATTTCACTATCTCTATGGTGATTTCCCTTCTTTTAATGATTCTTATAATCAAATTAAAGTGCCACAACCCATGTTTAGATTCAAGATGAGACTTGGGAACTATTCTTAGTTTTGTATGGAATTTTTCATCCAAACAATCAACTTGCAGCTTCTTTAATAGCTATATACTTTGTCTTTATCACTAAACCAGCAACTCTTTATTGTTTGAAATCTTTCCAATTCACTGCACCACTGTTCAAGGTAACGATTTACCTTAAAGTGGATTTTCTGTCGTCTTGGTCTGTCTGGAAAAAAAACTTGAGTCTGTTAAGCCCTCTAGTTTTAATTTAGACCCACCATAAATTTTAATCACATCCTTAATGTCGGTTAAGTACTTTAAGATGTTTTTCACTATCTCATAATGAACTTCTCCAGAATATAACTGATCAACTTCAGGTCTCATACATTTCTTTGCATACATGATAGTTACTCATGTGATCTCTCTTTTATGAGTCCATGGGGACTAATAAGAGAGATACACTCCAGGGCTCATCAACATGAGACATCTCTTGGAGTTTGTCATGCAAAATGACTTTAGCATCAACTGAATATACGTTCCTTGGGTTAAGCCGAGCATCCTTTTAAATCTATCTATATAGATTTGTATCCCCAATTAAGACACTCTTCCCAAATCATTCATGGAGGAATGTTTAGACAACTTTATCTTTACTGATTGTAGCATTGGTATGTTATTCCTTATACGTTTAATATCAACATATAATACTAGGAATATCACGGCGCTCCCATAATGAGAACCCGAAAATTTATAAAATCTTAAATGATTAGAATAAAGGTTAAAGAAAAAAACCTAGAAAAGAATTTGAGGATTTATTTAGAGGATTCACAACAGTTTCCTTATCTTTATCCCTACTCTGCAGTGCTATTGGGTCATTCTGTAGGATAGGGATTCAATTTTTTTACTATGTACCAAACAGGTTCTTTATATTGATTCCTTAAATTTTAAATTTTGAAATTTAAAATTAAAATTTAAAAGTTAAAATTTGAAAGTTCCAACAGTCAAATCATGTTTTGAACGTTGTAACTATTTTTTATTTAAAAGTAATTGTTGTTTGAATTTAAAAATTGCAATTATTTTAATTTAAAAATAGATATTGCTAGAAATCAAAATGTGCAACGATCATTCTGTGTTTATGAGAACTTTATTTTAATTATAAAATAATAAAATTTATAATTATTAGTAATATTTTTACAAAATGATCAAAATCAAAATTTGACTGATTTTTAAATTTTTTTATAGTTCTCTTTCTTCTTTAAATCTTTTGTTTAAAAAATAAAAATGAGTGAATTTGATAGGCATACTTAAATCAGCAATTAAGTGAGATAAGATCCTTTAACCAACATAAAATTGTAATAAATAGGGTGTGAAATGTCATTTTACATAAATAGGGAACGCTCTTTTGATTCTCTCATCCTGAGGAGTCAAATCATTTATAGGGATTAAAATAGATAATTATATAAGGATAAGAAAACTGTTGGATACTGATTTATTGATATATTCTTCAAACGTGGGGATAGAGAATCTATTGGGGAAACTATTGTGAATGCTCTTAGAATTTTTAAGAAGAACCTATATGGTTTGTTATTCGAATGAGAATAAAGAACTATGGGTTACAGAATTCCAAAACCCTAGAAATGAATTTATAAGTATTTGAATGAATATCAAGAATAAGCTATTATGATACCTGTAAAATTTGATGTGAATTGAATAAGTATAAAATCGTTAGTTAATACGATTAGCAATATGAAGGAGGTAATTTAAAACATAAAATTTGAGTTAGAGATATAATTTTGAAGCACGGACTGCTCGGTTGCGTCCGGAACGTAAAGTTTAGTCAGAATGGATAATAAACACAAAATGTGTAAGGGTTGACTTTTTGGTCAAAGTCAACCGTTGACTTTTTATGAAGAAAAGTCAAAATTAGTGTGAGAAGTGAAATATGTTATGATTATGTGAATTATGTGTATGATTAAATAAATATACATTATATAATGTGAATACATTTATTTTGTATATAAAAGTGAATTAAGAATTAAGTTATGTAACATAATATACATATTAGGTGTGATAATTAAATAACCTAAGAGGTTATAATATGTGAGAATATTAGTATATAAATATATATACTAACATTAAGAGATTTATTTTATATATCTCAAAATAATTAATTTTATAACCAAGTCTAATTGGGTTATTTTTAAAAGGCATAAGTAAAGAATTTATTTACAAAGGTGTAGTGGAACCCTAATTAAATGATTAGGGTAAAATAGAATTAAAAGTATTGGACTATAATGATATCATAGCCCAATAATTTAATTAAAGTTCAAGTGAATTAAAATTTAATGTACTATTGAACTTATATTATTTAAACAAGCCCAATTATATTTTTAGTGTGGGACTTGTAGATAAAATTAATTTAAGGGCAATTAGTTTATGAAATTAGCCCAAGAGGTTATGTATAAGATAATTATAATAATGACCCAATTGAATTAACGGGGAAGCCCAAGTTCAAAATTTTTAGTAAGCATGATAATTAAAGTGCAAGTGTGATAATCCGGGATTTCGAATAATCAAAATTTTACGAATAATTTTTTTTTAATTAATATTAATATTAATTATCAATTGTGTGACAAGTATCTGTGATGCGAGTCTCGAGATGGTAAATTTGTGTATTGACTAATAAATTTTAGAGTAGAGTTGTGCTTAACAGCTTTAGAAACCCTAACCCTAATTTCTGGAAAAGGGATTCGATAGAAAATATAATTAAAATAATTATATTGATATGTACGTGTTTGTACTGTATAGAGATATTGATTAATGATTGATCAGGATAAGGTTTGTAATTAATAAACCCTAATAAGGGATTAAAAACCCTAATCTCAGATATAGAAAATCAGTTGTACAGTTGAAAACCCTAATTGTACACTGGAAAACCCTAATTTCATATTCGGGAATCCTAAACCATAAATTAGGAAACCCTAATCCTAATTGGCAAGCCTAATGTGTGTATTAAACTTTAATATGATTAGAAAACCCTAATTATATTTTAGTTATCTTAATTTCTATTTTACAAACCCTAATTGTAATTTAGAATATTTATTTTTCGAAATTAAAACCCTAATTGGAAATTATGGAAACTAATAATGTAAAACCTAAGGGTTAAACCCTGAGGGTTAAACCCTGAGGGTTAAACCCTAAGGGTATGGACATTATCAAGATTGCCCTTAAAATTATTTTATAAATGACCAAAATGCCCTTTTTATATTCTTTAATTAGCTAACTTGTAAAAATGCTAGCAACTTTAGTGGGTTAACAACTACATTGACTTTGTGAGACAAAACATCAGCCACCAGCCGAAAATGATCAGATCTTGCAACAATATAAGCAATATATAAGAGATTTAGAGAGAGAAAATTAATACATTTGGCTTATTTCCTCTCTTGCTCTCACCAACTCCCTCTCTCACTAGAAGCTCCGAAAATAGCTAGTAGATCAGTCCTAAAAACATTCCTTGATCAACCAATATCAGATTAGGAAGATCAAGATCAAAGATTGAATTAGAAAGGTATAAACCTAATTTTTATTTTTGATCTTGTATGCTTTGAAAAATTTTGTGTTTAAGTGCTTAGAATCTTGCTAATGGATGTTTTATGAAGATCTATGATGATCTACCATGGATCCATAGCATCAAAATGGGTAAAAAGTGATTTTTCCAAAATCTGTTCTTGAGCTCTAAAGTTGTCTGACAAGCAAATGTCAGTTGGCTTAGATCTTCATGTGTTCAGTTATGAGTTGTTTTAAGGCTTTAATATGTAGCCTGACATGTTGTCTTTAAATTAGAAGTGGTATTACAGTTAGTTGATGTCTAGATTTGAAGTTATTCATAGTCAAAACCCGTTGACCGGGCATGGCCATGAACTTTATGGGTAACCCAGAAAGTGTTAAAGAGCGTCTGACAAGCTTTTGTAGTGTCCGGATTTGTCAGTGTTTACGAATTTTGTTGTTGTTGTTATAAAAAATGTGTAGCCTGGATATAGATTTATAACTTTATATCATATAGTTGATCAACAGGATGAGTGTAATATTTGGTCAAAGTAGGCTAATCGGCCATGAATTCACTTTCTGGAAATTTCCAGAAAATTTATGAACTTAGTTTCTGACAACCGGATTAAATCTGGCTGTTGTGTTATTTTTTATCTGATATGTTGCTTCGTGCCTGTTCCTTGACACAAGTATTATGTAATGGAACCATTTTATTACATGAATCATGAACGTATCTTATAGAAATATTAATTGGAAAGTGGTCACTCAGATGCTTTGGGTTTCGGGTAATCCGTAAACCGTACCCGACAATGAATCTTGAAGGCATAGATCATCTTGTTGTGTTATTGTTTGATCAAAGTGTGAGTTGGATATAGTAGATTTACATTGTCACTACACGATTGAAGATTTAACCTAGCCAGATCAAGATTAGATTCAATTTTTATGATTGGTCAAACAGGGCATCCTAATAACGAAGTTGTCAGTGTTATTGAGCTCAAAAACACCAAGAGCAACGCTTTGTGTCGCTAAAGGCCTACAGCGACGATTTTACTTATTTTATTTTCTGAATATTCCAGAAAATGCTTTAAAATAGAAATAAATTATAAAATTACTAAAAATGGTTTTAAAAATCATTTTAAATTCTGAAAAATAACTTTTAATTATTTGGGACATTTTTCTTTAATAATTATAATTATTTGAATAAAAATTATATTTAATTTATTTAATTAGTTTATTAAGTAAATTAGAGAAAAATAATTTAATATTATGAAAAATCATTTTAAATAAGAATAAAGTATTTAAAAATATTTTTAGTTATAAAATGTTACTTTTAATATTTTTGGAGAATTTTCATTAATAAATTAATATTAATGATATTAGATTTATTTAATTATTAAATTAAATAAATAAGATAAAATGATTTTATGGATTTAAAATCATTTTAAATAAGAATAAAGTGTTAGAATCTATTTTGAATTATAAAATATAATTTTCAATATTTTTGGAGAATTCTCATTAATAAATTAATAATAATGATATTAGATTTATTTAATTATAATATTAAATAAATGAATTAAAAATGATTTTATTAATTTAAAAATCATTTAAAAATGAGAAAATGAATTAAAAAATATTTTAAGTGATAATTAATTACTTTTAATATTTGAATAATAATTTCATTAATATTTAGATATTAATGGTGATGATTTAAAAATGATTTTAATTATTTTAAAATTATTTAAGTGGAATATTGATGATTTAAAATATTTGAAGTTACTAATAATAACTTTATTATTTTGACAAGTATGTTATTAATATTTTTTAAAAATATTAATAATGATAATATTATTTGATAATTAAATCATTTAAAATGATTAAAGTGTTTGAAAAATTATTATAAATTATAATAATTGTTTATAAATTATTACAAGCTTCCAAAAAATATTATAAATGATATTTGACTTATCTAAAATAATATTGAAGCTTAGAGACCAAGTTTAATTGACAGTCAATGTGTTAATTATCAAATAAGGTGACTAGAACACCGAGAATGGACCGAAGTCCAACCAGACAGAACTAGTTAGACTTATTAAGTGTTTATATAGGTTATAAACACTAATTTGGCTATGTGGTAATGTGTCTAGGAGAAGTTTGACTGTAGAATACAATGTTACATGTTATAAATGATTGTGCTAATTGTGAGACCGACATTGTTGATTATAGGTCTTACGAACGCAGTTAATTATATTGTGTAGTTGTAATCAACGCGGGAGGCAAGTTTTCTAACTCAACCTTGAGTTATATTCATTTAATTTTTATAATGGTTAATTATTGCTAATTATACCATGTCCAGGGAATTTATTGTTGTTTATTCGCAGTTAGTGCATGATTAATAATTCAAATTGAATTACTGATTCAGAGAATATACATTTGTAGAATAACCGTGGTTAGATATTCATATTCGTAGAAGATAGAATTGACAGTACATATAATTCTTGTTTATTGTCAAATTATGTTGAGAAATGTCTTAGCTAATTATTCTGGCTAGACGAACATTTGTTAGAACTTGATAGATTCAAGAAGAGAATTCAATTGTTATTGATAGATCGATGCCAATTATTTCGGCTAGATCGATAAGTAAATAGAAGTTGAAATCATTAAATTTCGTTGTTAAATTAAATCTTGATTCTGAGACTGAGAAGAACAACCTTTTATATAAAGGGAACATTTATTTTAAGTCGTATAATCGACCATTGTGCGCGACCTAAGTATTATGCATAATATAGGGTCCAAGGAGTTGGCCGACTCTAAGTACTTGCAGAGGGGTATGATTTAATCTTTATGGTTATCTGATACTCCTGCGTATATATTAAAGTAAATCTTTGATAGATACCCGAGAAAGTAGAAGTTCTAGATCCAATGGATCGCTAAGCATAAATCTGGAAAACATTTCCACTTTGTAATTGCGTAGAATCGATTCTTGATTATTCAATAGAATATCGTAGAAACTTTGAAACCGTTGTACTCTTTCATTATCAAATTATTGTGTTGCCTAGAATACGAGAAGATTTGTTATTGATTAACGATTTTTTCAACTATTTCAAAGTTCACCAAACACTGGTTTCATTCTATCAAAATAGATAGTATGTTCTTATTGATTCGTATACAATTATTGTATGTCTTAATTTGCGGGGCAAACTCGTTGCTCACCCTTGCTATAAATAAAACATTTCAGCTAGGAACGAAGAGGCCAGCGAGTCAAAGAAGAACAAAGGCAAAGGCAAGATGCTGGAGTAGTATAATGAACAGTATTATTATTATGTTGAATTGTAAACCCTTTTTGTTTATCTAAAGGGTATGTTTGTAATTTTAAGGTTAACAAACCTGGGGCTTATGTATTAACAACTTATGTTAATGATTTATGTATTCCTATTTATATTTAAATGGGTAGTTAGATGTTATTATATTGTGGATCGTGAACACCAAACTCGGGGTCAGGTAACCCGGATTTGGGGGCGTCACAACAAGCCCATTAAACATTTAATTGCAAGCCCAATTGTTAAGCCCACTTGGAGAGGTTATTATAATCATTAATTAAGCTAGCTAATAACAACCAAATTGGTGGATAAAAAGGGCATGAGGCCGAAAATTAGAGGAGGGAAAAAGGAGTCGAATGTAATGAATAAGTTAACTTTAGTAGGTAAACAACTTCATTAGTTGGCAACTTATTATTTGGACAACACATTAAGTGTTGCTTGCAAGTTAGCTTTGCTATAATGAGAGAGTAGGTAAGATATGATGAGATACAATCTAATCCTTTGGATTATGCTAGCAAATTTAGGATATCAATTTTATTCTCATTTTATTTGATAGAGAAAGAAAAAAATAGAGAGAGAAAAGGAAAATATTAGAAAGAGAGAGAGGAACTTGTGGGAAGAAGAAGAAGAAAGGAAGAGGTCCTAAGTTCATGCACCCAAAATTTTATAACCTACTTTGGGTATAGAAGGAAGGAGGCTAAAAAGTCAAGGTACAAAAATTAATTTTTCTAATTTTGAAAACCCAATCTTTTAGGTGCTTTGAATGTTTACCGTTTTTGATCTATGCATTCTTTTCTCGATCCGTCAAAGAGAGGTGCTAGATATATGTGTTGACTAGTAAACCCAAGTGGTAGAACTCAAAAAATATGTTTCTAAAAGTCATGGTGTGGATTTTGATGAAAACAGTCCCATTTTCTTAAAACTGTTTTGGATCAGTCTGAAACGGGGGTAATTTCATCCACTTTGTTTGCTTTGAAAAATCTGGAAAAGTTTGGAGTGCAAATATCGGAAGATATGAAGGTTGTGTAAAAATTTGAGAATTTATGGCCATACGGTTTGAGAGTTATGGATTTTACGTTGAAGGGCTATTTTTATGAAGCCACCCGAATAACTCTCTGTGTACAAGTCCAAAAATTACAAAATATTTACTAGAAGTACATGTGTATAACAGGAAAATAATGTATAAATATCAGAATTTGTGGAGTTAATCTCGATTTATGAAAAATCTAAGAATATTTGGCTATTATGGACTATTTAAATATAGTAAATAGATTTTAAAAATTCTGGGAAAAATATATGTTCAATATGGAACTATATTCTGTCAAATCTCAGAAAAAAAATATTTTTGGGAGTGATTTGATATTTATTTTATCTAAATGATGATAAATGGATAAATGGATTTAATTAAATATATGATGTCCAAAAATATGAAAAATATGATTTATGACTTGAGACCCTTGAGCATGGCTTATGTAGATTTTTGATGAAGTTTTAGGTCGGGTGTGAAGTGTTGTGATGTTTATGGCATTTTAGAATGTTTAATGAGTTAATTAAGGAAAGGAAAACAATTGAACTAAATTGTTTATTAAATGTGATTAACAACTTAAATTATTGTTATATGGCTAATAATATTGGATTAAGATATTATTAGTAGTATTTGACTGGATTGTTATTAGAAGGTTAATAACCTTAGCATAAAATATTATTATATAATTAGTAATATTCGACGGGAGATTAAAATAAGAGATTTATGTTATTTTTCAATATAATTGTTGAATTTGGTATTCAATGAACTATATTATGTTTGTAGAGTAGACTAAAATGAGGATTCAGGGTGCTGAATTGGATTTTGGATTGCTGAAATGGTTTGATCTCTTTGAAATATTTTGTGGTCTCTTTGAAATAGTAATTTCGGGATCTTTGAAATGTAATCCGGTTCTTGAAATGATATTTGAGTTCTTGAAAAGGTTATCTAGCTTACTAAGATAACATATAAAGGGAAAACTTATAAGTATAAGTTTTAAGTGATGAAAAGATTATCAAAGTATAATGATAATACTAAGACTAAGGTGTAATTTGTAATACTTAACTTTGTGATTGAAGGTTAGACAAGTTAATATAATATAATGAGATTATAAGTAAGTAAATGAGTATAGTGGTAAGATTATCTAATATTTGACGATGTGATTAAGTGTTAGATAGTATTATGGAATAAGGTAAGATATGCTAATTGTAAGATCAATCGTATACCTGATAGGTCTTTTCAATAAAGAGAATAAATTAAATTGAGTTGCGGTAATCGACTATGCATGCAATTTTCCCTAACTCAAACTTGAGTTGTATGTTTAAAGCATGTTAGTGAATAATTGTTGTTGATTATTCACATCTATACTGATTTTTGATTCGCACATAGTGCATGTTGCATATGTTCATCAGGTATGAAAGGCTGATCACCTTCATTACCATAAGGTTCAGTTAAATTGTTCATGGTCATTGTTGACCTTTAAACATTATTAATTCAGTCATGAAATTATTGAAACTGGATTCATGTTATTTCACAATTAATATATTGTTGAAAACGTGAAAGCGTATCCATTCCTTTCAATCATGATATATCTTCATTGTATTTAAAACTTACTATGCAAATTTGTTTCTCACCCTTGCTATATCATGATAATAAATTTTAGATAAAGGTGAAGGCTTGAAGAAGGACAGAGACAAAAGAAAAATGCAGTAATAGATTGTTATAAGAATAAATATTTAGTTATCTTATTTTAAACCTTTGTAATTTTGAAGGTATGTATTCAGTTAAGGTTAATAAACTTGGGAAAATGTTATAGAATTATGTAAAATAAACAATATATGTTTATTTGTTTCGCATTAGATGATATAATATGTATGATGATGAAGTATCGTAACGTACCAAGTCTGAGGTTCTTGGGACCCAGATTTGGGGACATCTTCATCATCATACATTTTCTATCATCTAATACGGAACAAATAAACATATATTGTTTATTTTACATAATTCTATAACATTTTCCCAGGTTTATTAACCTTAACTGAATACATACCTTCAAAATTACAAAGTTTTACAATAAGATAACTAAATAATTATTCTTATAACAATCTATTACTGTATGTGACAAGTATTATAATACCCAATTTAATTAGGGTTGAAATCCCAAGTTAGTTTTTGTTAGTAAGTAAAACAAGTAAATTTGTTAGCTCAATGGAATTAATTTTAGGGCAATTAGTTTATGAAATTTGCCCAAGAGGTCATGTACAATATAATTATAATAATGGTCCAATTGAATTAATGTGGAAGCCCAAATTCAAAATTTTTAGTAAGCATGATAATAAAAGTGCAAGCCCATTAAACATTTAATTGCAAGCCCAATTGTTAAGCCCACTTGGAGAGGTTATTATAGTCATTAATTAAGCTAGCTAATAACAACCAAATTGGTGGATAAAGAGGGCATGTGGTCGAAAATTAGAGGAGGGAAAAAAGGAGTGGAATGTAATGATTAAGTTAACTTTAGTAGGTAAACAACTTCTTTAGTTGGCAACTTATTATTTGGACAACACATTAGGTGTTACTTGCAAGTTAGCTTTGCTATGATGAGAGAATAGGTAATATATGATGAGATACAATCTAATCCTTTGGATTATGCTAGCAAATTTAGGATATCAATTTTATTCTCAACATGATTTGAAAAGTTTTAACTCCTTAGAGAAAAGTCATGAAAGAATGTGATAGTAGCATAACTCCTCATAGTAGGAAGCAAGACGTACTCATTAAATTGAGCATGAAAACTAGTAAAAGGTTAATTTGAAAACTTAGTTTTAATGAATAAAAGGAGTGGTGATTAGTAGACTTAAATTTCGAGGATGAAATTCTTAGAAGAAGGGGTGAATGTGACAACTCAAAAATTTATAAAATCTTGAATGATTAGAATAAAGGTTAAAGAATAAAACCTAGAAGATAATTTGAGGATTTATTTAAATTTTTAAGAAGAACCTATATGGTTTCTTAATTGAATGAGAATAAAGAAATATGGGTTACAAAATTCCAAAACCCTATAAATGAATTGATATGTATTTGAATGAATATCAAGAATAAGATATTATGATACCTGTAAAATTTGATGTGAATTGAATAGTGTAAGAAATGTTATATTAATACAGGTGGAATTTTATTAACGAAATAAGATTTCACAGGAAGAAAAGCTATGAGGTTAAACGAATATGAGTATATGTATAGAAATATATATACTTAGTAAGGTGCTATATATATTTTAGCAAGAGTAATGATGAATTAAGTTAATGGTAATACTAAGGTTATAGTGTAATGTCTAATACTTAACTTTGTGATTGAAAGTTAGACAAGTTAATATAAGATGATGAGATTATAAGTAAGTAAATAAATGTTGTGGTAAGTTTATCTAATATATGATTATATGATTAAGTGTTAGATAGTATTATGGAATAAGGTAGGATATGCTAATTGAAATATTAATCTTATACCTGATAGGTCTTTTCAATAAAGAGAATAAATTAAATTACATAGCGGTAATCAACTATGCATGCAAGTTTCCTTAACTCAAACTCGAGTTATATTCCAAAGTATGTTAGTGAATGATTATTGATGATTATTCATGTCTAAACTGATTATTGATTCGCATTTAGTACATGTTCCATATGTTCATCAGGTATAAAAGGATGATCACCTTCATTACCATAAGGTTCAGTTAAATTATTCATGGTCATTGTTGACCTTCAAACATTATTGATTCAGTCATTCAATCATTGACATCTTGATTCATGTTCCTTCACAATTATTAAATTGTCGAAAACTTGAAAGCTTATTATTCTTTCAATCATGATATATCTTTATTGAATTTAAACTTGCTGGGCAAAGTAGTTGCTCACCCTTGCTATATCATGATAATAAATTTCAGATAAAGGCGAAGGCTTGAAGAAGGACCGAGACAAAAAGAAAACTGTAGTAATAGATTGTTGTGAGAATAGCTATTTAGTTATCTTATTGTAAACCTTTGAAATTTTGAAGGTATGTATTCAGTTAAGGTTAATAAACCTGGGAAATGTTATAGAATTATGTAAAATAAACAATATATGTTTATTTGTTCTGCATTAGATGATAGAATATGTATAATGATGAAGTATCGTAGCGTACCAAGTCCGAGATTCTTGGGACCCGGATTTGGGGACGTCACACACTAGGTTAATTCTTATTTGTGATAAAATCAAACTCTTTTAATTTGTTTCATCAAAATGAATGTTCCATTTTTTGAGAAGCTTGCTTCAATCAATTTCTCTAAGTGTCTACAACTCTTACCTCATCCTATATACCTGAATCATCATCGTCTATGATGCGTACCTCATCATCATCATCTATGATGAATCCATACCTCCCAGCTATCTTTGGTACTATTCCAGATTTACGATTCGGTTGTGGTACAATAGGTATATCTACAAGTTCCTCTTATTTGACTTATCATTATGTGGTTCTTGAACTCTTCAAGATTCTATTATCCTCCAATTAGCCCCTTCAATGATAAACACCTTTATCTTAGAAGGAAGTGTGTTTCAAAATAAACACCTTTTGCTAAGTAAGATTATAGAACATATACCGTAAACTTACTTTAGGATGTCCCACAAATTTGTACTTGTCAAATCTTGAATCAAGCTTATTCTTTGAAACCTTTTTCACATAAGTTGGACAACCCCTTATCATTATATACTTAAGATTACGAATCATCCCTGTCCATAACTTTTATGGAGTCTTGGGGCCAGATTTTGAGGTTACCCTTTTCGTAGATATGCAGCCATTTCTAGGGCATGACCCTAGAAGGATACTAGAATGTTGGTATAATTATTATGGACTGTACCATGTCCAACAAGGTACGATTTTTCCTTTCAGATACATCAATCAATTATTGCGTATCAGGAGGCGTCCATTATGAGAAAACCATTTGAGATGATCTAGAAACTTATTGCACAAGTATTTATTCCTTGATCTAATCAAAGAATCTTAATACTTTGCCAATTTGTTTCACTTCTGAATTCTTTGAACCTTTCAAATAATTCACACGTGTATTTCAGTAAATACACACATTTAACTCTTTGAATGATCATCTCCTTTTCTTATACTAGTTTGTTCAATTTGCAAAATTATTTTAAATAAGTCAAGTATACAAAATCCATTAAGTAATATTCCAGTTCTATATAAAATATTATTATTATAAATAGAACAACAATTGTTACCAAAGATTTCATTGTCCAACAACAAAATGGAAATAATATTTCTAACGAGAACTGGAATACAATAATAACTTATTGACTTAATAGATTTGCCCGTAGGCAATGCTAAACTATAAGTTTCTACGGCTAATGCAGCAACCTTTGTTTCATTTCCCACATATAGGATTACTTATCTTTGTTTAGCTTTCTACTTATGTTTCGTCCCTTCATAAATCTATATTTATGATAACCAAAGTTGGTATCCAATACCCAAGTAGAACCTTGACTTAAAGAAAATTTTATTTTAAATCATGAACAAAATTATATTTGTAACAGAAACTTCACTAAGCTTCTTCTGGTTATCCTCTGGAAGATGCTTCTTGCGGTTTCTTTTCGGTGTCCATGCTTATTGAAGTGGAAGTAAACTCCTTTGCTATCCGTATCAGTTTTGTTCTTTACTTTGTCTTTGCCTTTATATTTACCTTCTTTGAATCGTTCTTCTTTTCAGAAGATCCTTTGGCCCCTACCAGTAAGACTAGGTCTTTCTTGGTTGTAAAGTGGCTCTCAACATTTTTCAACATGTTAAGCAAGTCAACGAGGCTGATATCTAGCTTGTTCATATAAAAAATTCATAACAATTGTGAGAGGAGTCCGAGAGTGAGTGCAAGATCAAATCTTGGCTCAACTCTCCATCCATGACAAAACCCGTTGTCCTAATTGATCAATCATATTGATAATGTTAAGGACTTTTATCTGTACCGTAGTGTCATCGATCATTCTAGATTGGAATAACTCCTTAGATATCTGATATCTATTAGTCCTACTTTCCTCACCATCAACTACTTGACGTGCAGGAGTATAGTAGGAGCATCCATAGTTTCATGCTGACGCTGAAGCTCGTTACTCATGGATGCGAGCATGATGCATTGAGCCAACTGTGGATCATCTTGCCACTTTCTAAAAGTACCAATCTCTTTCTCAGAGGCATTGTCTGCAACCATTGCAGGAAAGACGTATTAAGGACATAAGATAGCTTTTCAGTCATGAGAACTATTCTCAAATTTCCTTAACCAATCCGTTTAATTCGGTTCAATTAATTTAGCATCTAATATGCTACGTAGTGATAGTAATTTTAGACATTGTAAAATTCTGTAAATGAATTTATAATTAACAATATTTTAGCATACATTATATTAGTAATTACTAAAATAATTTAGGTCTTGTTTTAAATTGGTATCTCCCACTATTTTCATCAAACTATATTACCCTCACTTATATAGTTCGACAAAATCTAATTAAAGATTTCCTAGTGAGAATAAGGATCTCATTTCAAATGTATATAGCCTTATGTGTGCAAAACAAACTATATATAAATAAATAGGTAGACAACTCTTGTCAATTACATCAACTATGCAACTCCTTGTATTTTGCCTCTTAGATTATTTTGATCAAGTGGTGGCACATCCGAATCAAAATTATCCAAGTTAAGTCCAACCTAGCACTCCATATATTCAAAAAAGAAAAATATTATCCTTGTGGTGACATAACAAAACAACATTGTTCAATTTTCTTTATAAGCATCAAATATGATAAAATTAACATCTCAAAGAATTAAGATAAGCCTTGTGGTGACACAACAAACTTATAATAATTAATTGATACTCTTTTATTTTTTACCATGCTAGAAGGCGACGTTCGATATTTCAAATATCTTTGAACGCTTAGGACTTAATATAAACAAATTTGAGGGGTTTGTTATTAATTTGTCTCATCTTGTTTAGCGTGCATGCACACACACACACACACACACACACACACACACACACACACACACACACACATATATATATATATATATATATATATTTATATAATATGAGTCATATTAATTAACATGCGAATCATGTTTGCATAATATATAATATATATATATTTAGTATAATCATGCACATATAGAATACTATATTATACCCGGATTGATAATGGACTTTTATTCTAGTTTGGTTCACTAGAGCCATAAAGTGAACCAAAAGATCAAACCCTAGGGGTGCAAGAATTAATATCTAAATATAACTATTACATTTAAACCCGGGCTCCATTATAAATGAGTCTTCAAGCGCTCCTTGCTCCTTGATCTCCAATTCTTCAAAATTAATTCTAACTATTCCTATTACAAAACTATTTAAAATAAATAAAAACCTTGATCAGTAGTCAAGGGGAAGTACATAGGAGGAAGATAGAATTTATATTAAGAAAAAAATTAGAGAATACGAGGTACGCAGACCCCATTTAATAAAACACATACATTCATGCATCCAACTAAAATAAAATCCAATCACATTGGTCAATAGTCCATAATCAATCCCATTTATTATCATACACATCACCATATGCATCAATAAATAACATTCATCTCATGAATAATAAACATTCAAAATATATATTGATATCATTTAATGGGAAAATTTAGTTGGTATAAAATCTAATTTTAATAAAAATAAACTTCATTATTTTAATTCAAATTTAAATCAAAATAAACTCTTTTATTTTAATTTATCCAATTTTGAATAAAATAAACTATTTTATTTTAATCAAATTCTTTAATCAAAATAAACTCCTTTATTTTAATTAATTATGGAATCCAATTCCAAGTAAAAAAACTCATTTATTTAAAGGAAACACGGATTCTCTTTCCTATTCATAAATAAACTCTTTTATTTTGAATAATATGAAATCTTATTCCATATCTAAATAAACTCCTTTATTTAAGAAAACATGGATTCACTTTCCTATTCACAGATAAACTCCTTTATTTTAAATAATATGAAATCTTATTTCATATCTAAATAAACTCCTTTATTTAAGGAAACATGGAATCCAATTTCAACTCCAACTAGTTATCATGGAATCCAATTCCAACTCTAATTAATTAACATGAAATCCAATTTTAAAATTAAAATAAACATTTTTATTTTAAGATTAAAATAATTAAAATTATATATATATATATATATATATATATATATATATATATATATATATATAATCCATCCGTGATATGCGTGCCACCATATAAATTACCGAGGATGAATCAATGATTCATGTGAATATCAAGCTCGTGATGATATTTATATAAATATAATAACAAATAACTTTGTTAACAATATTTATATATATATATATATATATATATATATATATATATATATATATATATACATTAGAGGATCTGTCCAGGACTCCGGACGGGACCTAAAAATCTGGACCATTTTTTTGTTTTTTTTGCTTTTTTTTTTGAAACAACTAAAAAATAATAATTATGGAACTGGAATTTTTACATAATAAAGTGTTTTGGATACCTATATCAAAAAATGGTTTGTATTTTATAGAGTCCGGGATCCTGGACTGGATCAGGACTATATATATATATATATAACCCTTTAAATCACGGATAACGGTTTTTAAAATAAACCGTCTCAGCGTAAAAACGAAAAATAGTACGCAACAGGCTTACACGTTTTTTTTCTTTCATAAAATACTAATTTTATACAACAAATTATGCCCAATTAAATTATTCTAAACACATATACATATACATATCATATTAAAACAATTAATAATTTGCATAAAGGTTTGGCTTTGATACCACTATTAGGTTTGTAATATTAATTCATGAACGCAATCAAATTGCACAAAATAAGTGGAAGCATGAAAATTAGAGTTTTAAAAATTTATAAACCATATACCCGGATCATCCTTTATGCACAATTATTAATTAAACGAAAAGATAAAGAACAAGAATCATACCCTTGAACATTCGAGCTTCCTCATGTACAAGTTCACCTCCAAATCTTTTTCACGTTCATCTTGAATCCACCGGGTTTGGTTCATTTCTTTGATCAACGTTAGCCACCCAAGTGTTTGGCTTCTAGAGGTGATCCACCAAGGAAGAAGAAATATTCAAGAAGAATGGTGGTTGGCTAAACCCTAGTTTTCGTTCTCTATAGAAAAAAAGTGTACTCTCCAACAAATGGAATTACGTCTGCTGTGAAAGCGTCAACTACACACACCCCTAATAAGACTTTTCTTATTTATAGATATGGGCAACCCTCCTTAACAATTAAGGATTTGGGTTTTATTTTAATTAATTAAACTCGTTTAATTAATTATACTTCCAATCTTATTAGGAATAATTAATTAAAATCTTTTAATTAATTAGCCTCATAATCTTATTAGGAATAAATGAGAGTACTAGTATTAAATTAATTTCTAACCCTTTAGAAATTAAAATAATAATAATTGTAATAATATTAATAAGACTCCTCTTATTAATTTATATATTTAATATTTCCAAAATATTAAATAATAAGTATTAAGCTATTTAATTTATTCTATCAACATATATTAAATTAAATAAAATTAACATATTATTACGATTATGCCATTACATTATTCTTCTTTTTTATGGTGTGGTCCTTTAGGTTCTCCATATTAAACTAGTTGTGAATAAATCAATTAGAACCATTCTAATCTTATTTAAATAAATAAATTAAACTATTAATTTATTTAAATAAATAATATTTATTCTATAATAGGGATAAGTCTCCCTTGCGATCAACGACTTTCCAAATAATATAGATTTCAACATTAATCATAAAATAACCTTTGAGTAAATAGTTATCGTATAATTTAATCCTTCCACCATACAATGTCCCAATTAAATATAAGACATGGAATTACTGCCAAGTCTTATTTTATTTAATTATATGTATTTCGACTTTTAAATGCACAACTCCAAATAATGTAAATTAGAAACTCCTTTCTAATTTCATTATGTCTTAGACAAGGACTACTGGGTTGTCATTTATCGAATCACATAGGACATTTCTCTTATTTTACTAGAAGTGGTAGATTCTTTATTGATCATACATTATCTCCATGTACAACTTATTATACCCAAGCATACCCTTTGATATACCCTAAGGGTCTTAAGGAATAAGTCAAAGTATAACTCATCATACACAAGATATTATGATGATCTCAAGTCCAAGGATCACTTGCACTATTATCACTATAGGAATTCCTATTGATATGCAAGTAAAACTCCATTAGGTATTCCTTAGCGAGTCACGTTCAGTGAACTTATTCTCTAATAAGCACCTACATACTTGCTTTAGTGTCTCCACACAAATGAATATGAGATCAATCATCATCATCCAATGAGCAAGCAACGTATATACCAATCTATCCGGATTCACTAATCCCCGATTTAGTAATCCAACGATTGGGAACTATTTTAGTTTTAAGCTTTCTAAGAAATTAGATCTCATTAGAATGATCATCATCATTATTTAAAAGCATTGCTTAAAACTATGGGTTTATCACATATTATAAAGCAGCATCATGTAGCTAATTAAAAGCCTTTAACAAATTAATATTTTTTTATTAACAAATGAATAAGATTGTTACAAAGTATATGCTTTATCATCAAACATGATTGGCTTATGTGCATATTACTTTCAGTTTCTCCATATTACCTTCACAAAAAGTATCATCTTATTCTTGAGCAGTTGTTCTTTCATGTCGACTATCTGGATAGGAACCTCTTCATAAGACAAATCTTTACTCGATCACATGTTTGTAATCGGGTTTATAAGGTTACAACACTGACACATGAAAAACGTTGCGAACATGTTCTAATTCTGGAGGTAAAGCTACCTCGTAAGCCACTTCTGTAAGGCCCCAACTTTTTATAAATAAAGATTTAATTTTTTCTAATTATTATTTTGAAATAGTAAGGGGTTGATTTGATTAATGTGGTTAGTTATGGGTGAAATGTGCAAATTTTTAAATAATCAAGTGGTTATAAAATTGTTGTCGGGGAATATTCGTTTGGTCGTGAAATATTATTGCTATCGGAGAATATTCGTATGACGACGCATCCTTGTGTGGTTCCCATAACGGAAAGTTATTGGATGAGGAAAATGACAAGTATGAGTTTTTACAAATAACGGCGTAGTTTTTACCGTTAACACTATTGGAATACCCTGTGCTTAAAGCATAGTAATACGCGGTGTTGCACAGTAGCACACGGTATTGCACCAATTATTGATTCTTACGTAAGAAGGCAATACTCAATAATTGTTACAATAATTACTGTTCAATATTTTATTTTATTGATTCAATAATTGCTACGTTGATATTTTATATTATTGTTATTTCAATAATTGTCACTACACAGTATTTTTCATTATCAGGTCAATAATTCATATTATTTGAATAATATTATTAGATAGCATTATTGGCAATGTCTAGAAAGTTCTGTCTAAGGAGAGGTTTGGTCACCTAAATCGCGCGCGAAGAAGGAGAAATCCTTTTGGAAAGCCCCTCTTTCGAGGAGCTACCTGGTTGTCAGTATTGTGATTCTGTAATATTATTTGGGAATAATTAATTATTGATTTATATGATAAGGAAAATATTCATTTTATGTGGATATAGATGGAGAAATTTTTTTAATGTGACAATTGTTGAAAATCGATATTTTATCTTTTCTGATAAAATAATTAATTTAAATATATTATTATATTTTAATAATATAATAATGGTGATATTTTTATAATGAATGTGTGATATATGAATAAATGAGGAAGAGTATTTTTGTTACAAAAAATGTTTAACACATGTTTTGTGTGTTGATGGACCCCATTTTTGACTGAAATTTGATTATAGCCTATAAAATCGTCCGTATGTGAATTTCGGTCAATTTCTGTTTGGAATTTGGAAAAACTTTCTTCTGCGAAGTTGTAGAGAATTGAATTTCCTATAGAAGGACATAAGACTCAAAATTTTCTCATTAAAGGGCTATTTATTATGAATTATTGAAGTTCCAGAATAATTGATTTTTAAAGTTTTAAATATTTTTTTAATAAAAACGTTTTTGTTATGATTGGTGGGCCCCACTTGTTGTTAAACATGCTGAAATCGGAATTTCCAAGTTTGCGTATGATTTATATAAATATATTAATATTTTATTAAATTTTCTACTTTGGTGTTCTAAGCATTTTCCTATAAATAAGGTGCTTAGGTTAGAATTGAAAATTACACTAGAAACTGAAGTTTTCTCTCTCTATATTATCGAGCGTATTTTTGTGAGTATTTAGATACTTTGAGTGTTGCTATATGGTGCAAGTTCCTTCAGCACTATATCCAGTATTTCAGTCAGAAGTACTGTCTTTTTGTGGTAAGGGATGATATTATTTTTTAAAAAATGATATTATTTCTTTCAATATCATTATGCCGAAATATTGAGAGTATTTTTCTTGTGAAATTCTTGTCTTTTAGTGTTGGGGTTACTATTCACGTATACGACACTATTCACGAATACGACATTATTCACAGAAAAATTAAATTTTCATTTTTCGTCTAAAATATCTATTATAGATACTAGCTTTGATTTTATCCATGTTTTGATCATTCTTGAATTTTACTCCACTATGATTATTTATGGGGTATTTTTGGACATGGAATAGCTGAAATACGAATCCTTAATATTTATTCTTTTGTTTCACTGGATTCGTTTTCTTTAAAATATTTTTCATCATCCTCAGTCCTAAATGATGATATAACTGAATATCTTTGGCATGTAGTGCAAAGATGAATGATTTCTGATGAATATCTTTGGTCCGTAGTGTAAAGATGAACAGGTGTTTAGATGAACATGACCAACTGATGAATATCTTTGGCTTGTAGTGCAAAGATGAATATTGATTGATGTTACAGGGATAAAATATTGATGATGGACTTTTAAATTCATAGATAATAGTAGATTTCATTCTCTACATAACTCTTCTATGAATTATTATTTTCCGCTGCGATTATTGATCTGAAACTTGTTGTCTATTGTATTTTATCATATTTTTCCCTGTTGAAGACTAACAATAATTTGTTCTATGTTATTTTAGTCATAATATTCTTTACTGGGCTAGTTGAGCTCACCCTTTTCCTTTTTGTTCCATTTTTCTTCTCAGGAGGCGAGAATGTAGCGAGTACTAGTCGGGGTATGGAATGAAGGTTCTAGGAAGTTGTTTTAGTAGTCCTCACCATTTTTGTAAAATATTGTACCAATAATTGTAATGAGGACTTATTTGGGTATAAATATTGTATACATGGTAATATTTGCATTTAAACTCACAGTTTTTATGTTGTATTAATAAAGTTGTAGTTGTTTTTGTACTATGTATTTGGCGACTCAGAATGGGTGTTGTATACCTATTTTGGGGGCGTCACAGTTGGTATCAGAGCTTAGGGATATGGTCTTTGGCAGAGATCGGGGAATAGAACTAGGAGGGGAGAGACGAGTAAATCCTTCGCTAGTGTGTCCTACCTAAGCTTATTTGTTATTTAATTGGTTGAATCGTAATATAGGGATAATATGTGGCATGTCAATTAACCATTGTTTTTTGTGATGATAAAATGGCATCCGAAGATGTTGAGATAAGCAATGGAGCACATGAGACCATTGAGTCACCATCGATCAATACCTGTGATAAGGAAGGCAATAACCTCTCGTGTAAACAATAACACCGACCAAATGACGAACGATGGTATGTTTAGGAACTTACTAGAATTCATGCAAAACCAAACGAGAGAGACTACTGTTCAAAATGCAGGTAGAAACACTGGTAACTCACGGATGGTCACCATTAAGTAGTTCAAGGAGTTAGGACCGCCGGAGTTTTTGGGAAAACCAGAACCACTTACGACAAAGACGTGGATAAAGCAGATCACTAAGATATTTGATGTCTTGGGATGCTCAGAGGAGCAAAAGGTTCCTTTCGCCACCTTTATGTTGCGAGGAGAGGCAGATTATTGGTGGGAATCCGTAAAGCGTACTCAGCCTGCCGCACTAAAGATATCTTGGGAGAAGTTCCAAGAATTGTTCAACGACAAGTACATTCCCGAAAGTATTCGTCACATGAAGGAGGTAGAGTTCATCAAGCTGGAGCAAAACAATATGAACGTGTCGCAGTACGAAGCTAAGTTCGCCGAGTTATCCCGATTTGCATCCCATTTGGTTGATAATGAGAAGAGAATGACACGAATGTTTCTACGAGGTTTGAAACCCAAAATACGTCAATACCTCATTTCTCACAAACTTTGTTTATAATTAAGATGTTGTGAATAGGGCTCAGTTATTGGAGCGCGATAATGAGTCGGCTCAACTGAAGAATAATGACCAACAACTCGATGATAATGGTACCGGTGACAACAGTCATCGGAACAATGATAACCATCGTGGAGGAAATTATCATGCCAGAAATGGTAACCACTTCGGTGGTAATAATGGCCAAGATAATAGGAAAGGTGAGTCAAGTAGAAATTTCAAAAAGAAAAGATTCAACAATGACGGGAAGACGTCGGCACCAACACCAGTAACGAATTCTAGGGGAGGAGAAAGACTGAGAGTTAGATGCTACAGATGCGGAGAAGAGGGACACATAAGTCCAAACTATTCACAACCTTCCAAGGTATGTTTTAGTTGTGGAAAGGACGATCATATAACTCGAGATTGTCCTGTAGCGAAACCAAGTCCAGCGGGGATGGTGACTCCAAAGGCAGTCCCGGAGAAGTCAAAGTCAGCGGTTCTTGGAAGAGCGTTTTTCGTGTCTTCTCAAAAAGCGAGTAACCCGAACGAAGTTAGCACGGGTTAGTTAATCATTAATTCTTGCGACGTTTATACCTTATTAGATACCGGTTCTACCCATTCTTTTATCTCTCCTACTTGTGCTCAACGTTTGAACTTGACTACTGAAAAATTAGACTTTGACTTATTTGTTTAAACTCCGTTAGGAGAAACTTTCGTTACATCCGCTGTTTATAAATTTTGCTTGATTCACATTGGTACCCTCACCCTACCTTTTGATCTTATATCTTTAAAAATTCTTTCATTTGATGTGATCTTAGGGATTGATTGGTTAACAACTCATCATGCTAAAATTGATTGTTTTCGTAAGGTTGTTAGTTGTCATATTCCTAACCAACCTGTTATGCGAATTCAAGCAACCAAACCACTAAAGTCAATCACTGTCATATCAAGCCATAAAACCATTCGTTTATTGAAAAATGAATGTCAAGCTTTCTTACCCATGTCATGGACTTGAATACGTCATATTTGAATTATATTTTGTTGTTAGTGAATTTCCTGACGTATTTCCTGAAGAACTTCCTGGACTACCCCAGAGCGTGATATTGAATTTTATATCGACTTTGAACCCGGTACAAAACCCATTTCTAAAATCTCATATCGAATGGCTCCTATTGAACTTCAGGAGTTAAAAACCTAACTACAGGAGTTGGTACCTTAGCCTCTATCCGGTGACTTCCTTTGTGGAATGCACTGAAACCAGACTCTCTGTAGGGGACGTCATATTCGTGCGGTGGTAAACGAATAGGTGCCATTGTGATGTGATATCCAAGATTGGGATATGAGTCACAGTTGAGAGCAACCTAAGTCAGTAATCGAAATAAGTAGCTTTCTAGGCTTAGTTGGTTACTATCGGAGATTCGTGGAAGGGTTTTCTCGAATCGATACTCTATTAACTCAACTGACTCAAAAAGATACAAAATTCGAATGGAGCGAGGAATGTGAGAAGAGCTTCTAAGATCTCAACATGCGGTAACGACGTTCGCTCGAGCTGTTGAAAGATTACGACCATACCATTGAATACCATCCTGGAAAAAACGAACGTGGTAGCTGACGCGTTGAGTAAAAGATCGTATGCGTTTACGAGTGCGATATTGTTAAAACAAAGACCCATTTCGTACGACTTACAGAAGATGGAGATAGAGTTAAAGATTGCAAGAACCTGCGTGAAGATAACGAATATACAATTAGAATCGACTTTAATCGATAAATTTAAAGCTGCTCAAGCTACAGACCTGGAGTTGATGAATATGAAGAAGAAGATGCAAGAAGTCGTTATTCCAAAAGCGAGAATTGGCGATGTGAGGAAATCTCAAACCTTTGATTTATTAGTCCATTTGAGATTCTCGATCAAGTAGGAACTGTGGCCTATAGACACATTTTACCGCCAAGTATAATGCGTGTTCATAACGTTTTTTGCGTATCGATGTTACGTAAATATGTGGACGACCCGAACCACATTATTGAGTTAGAACCAGACGAGATATCATAAGATTTAACATACGAGGAGGTACCAGTCAAGATCTTGGATAGGAAGGAGCATGTCCTACGCATGTCAATTTCGAGGACGAAATTTCATAAGGAGAGGAGGTTGTAAGGCCCCAACTTTTTATAAATAAGGATTTAATTTCTTCTAATTATTATTTTGAAATAGTAAGGGGTTGATTTGATTAATGTGGTTAGTTATGGGTGAAATGTGCAAATTTTTTAAATAATCAAGTGGTTATAAAATTGTTATCGGGGAATATTCGTTTGGTTGTGAAATATTCTTGCTGTCGGAGAATATTTGTAAGACGACGCATCCTTGTGTGGGCCCCATAACGGAAAGTGATTGGATGAAGAAAAACGACAAGTATGAGTTTTTATAAATAACGGCGTAGTTGTTACCGTTAACACTGTTGGAATACCCCGTGGTTAAAGCACAGTAATACGTGGTGTTGCACAATAACACACGGTATTGCACCAATTATTGATTCTTACGTAAGAAGGCACTACTCAATAATTGTTACAGTAATTACTGTTCAATATTTTATTTTATTGATTCAATAATTGCTACGTTGATATTTTATATTATTGTTGTTTCAATAATTGTCACTACACAATATTTTCATTATCGGATCAATAATTCATATTATTTGAATAATATTATTAGATAGCATTATTGGCAATGTCTAGAAAGTTACATCTAAGGAGAGGTTTGGTCACTAATAATTGCGCCAATAAGGAGAAATCCTTATTGGAAAGCCCCTCTTTCCTTGGAAGCGGCTGGTTGTCGAAGATTGTGATTACGTAATATTATTTGTGAATAATTAATTATTGATTTATATGATAAGAAAATATTCATTTTATGTGGATATAGATGGAGAAAATTTTTTAATGTGACAATTGTTGAAAATCGATATTTTATCTTTTCTGATAAAATAATTAATTTAAATATATTATTATATTTTAATAATATAATAATGGTGATATTTTTACAATGAATGTGTGATATATGAATAAATGAGGAGGAAAAGTATTTTTGTTACAAAAAATGTTTAACACATGTTTTGTGTGTTGATGGACCCCATTTTTGACTGAAATTTGATCACAGCCTGTAAAATCGTCCGTATGTGGATTTCGATCAATTTCTGTTTGGAATTTGGAAAAACTTTCTTCTGCAAAGTTGTAGAGAATTGAATTTCCTATAGAAGGACATAAGATTCGAATTTTTCTGATAAAAGGGCTATTTATTATGAATTATTGAAGTTCCGGAATAATTGATTTTTAAAGTTTTAAATATTTTTTTTAATAAAAATGTTTTTGTTATGATTGGTGGGCCCCACTTGTTGTTAAACATGCTGAAATAAGAATTTCCAAGTTTGCGTATGATTTATATAAATATATTAACATTTTATTAAATTTTCTACTTTGGTGTTCTAAGCATTTTCCTATAAATAGGGTGCTTAGGTTAGAATTAAAAATCACACTAGAATCTGAAGTTTTCTCTCTCTATATTATCGAGCGTATTTTTGTGAGTATTTAGATACTTTGAGTGTTGCTATACGGTGCAAGTTCCTTCAACACTATATATCCAAAGATTTCGGAATCTTGTCTTTTTGAAGTAAGGGATGTTATTATTTTTTTAAAAATGATATTATTTCTTTCAATATCATTATGCCGAAATATTGAGAGTATTTTTCTTGTGAAATTCTTGTCTTTTAGTGTCGGGGTTACTATTCACGTATACGACACTATTCACGGATACAACACTATTCACAGAAAAATTAAATTTTTGTTTTTCGTCCAAAATATCTATTATAGATATTAGCTTTAATTGTATCCATGTTTTGATTATTCTTGAATTTTACTCCACTATGATTATTTATGAGGTATTTTTGGACATGGAATAGCTGAAATACGAATCCTTAATATTTATTCTTTTGTTTCACTGGATTCGTTTTCTTTAAAATATTTTTCATCATCCTCAGTCCTAAATGATGATATAACTGAATATCTTTGGCCTGTAGTGCAAAGATGAATGATTTCTGATGAATATCTTTGACCCGTAGTGCAAAGATGAACATGTGTTTAGATGAACATGACCAACTGATGAATATCTTTGGCTTGTAGTGCAAAGATGAATATTGATTGATGTTACAGGGATAAAATATTGATGACGGACTTTTAAATTCATAGATAATAGTAGATTTCATTCTCTACGTAACTCTTCAATGAATTATTATTTTTCGCTACGAATATTGATCTGAAACTTGTTGTGTATTGTATTTTATCAGATTTTTCCCTGTTGAAGACTAACGATAATTTCTTCTATGTTATCTTAGTCATAATATTCTTTACTGGGCTAGTTGAGCTCACCATTTTCCTTTTTGTTCCATTTTTCTTCTTAAGAGGCGAGAATGTAGCGAGTATTAGTCGGGGTATGGAATGAAGGTTCTAGGAAGTTGTTTTAGTAGTGCTCACCATTTTTGTAAAATATTGTACCAATATTGTAATGAGGACTTATTTGGGTATGAATATTGTCTACATGGCAATATTTGTATTTAAACTCACAGTTTTTATGTTGTATTAATAAAGTTGTAGTTGTTTCTGTATCATGTATTTGGCGACTCAAAATGAGTGTTGTATACCTATTTTGGGGGCGTCACAACTTCTCTTACTCTTCGCAGTATCTCAAAAGGTCCAATAAACCTTGGGCTTAGCTTTCCTTTCTTGCCAAAACGAATTTTCCCCTTCCAAGGAGAAACTTTCAGGAAAACAAAATTTCCTACGTCAAATTTATGATCTTGTCTGTGTTGATCACCATACTTCTTATGTCTATCTTGAGCAGCTACCAGTCTTGCTCTAACGAGTTTGATAATTTCAGCGGTCTGTTGTACCAATTCTGGTCCTAACAGTTGATGTTCACCAACTTCATACCAACATAGTGGAGTTATGCATTTTCTGTAGTATAATGCCTCGTATGGAGGAATGCCAATGCTTGCGTTGTAACTGTTATTTTATGCAAATTCCACCAACGGTAGATGATAATCCCAGTTTCCTTTGAAATCCATGATGCACGTTCTAAGCATATCCTCTAACGTCTGGATTATTCATTCTCTTTGACCATCGGTTTGCGGATGATATGCTATACTCATCTTCAGTTGTGTTTCCATGCATTCTTGTGGATTCTTCTAGAAGTTTGATGTGAATGTCAGATCTCTGTTTGATATAATTGACACTGGAACTCCATGTCTTGAAACGATCTCTTTGACATACAGTTTTGCCAACTGATCGAGATTAAATCTAATCTTTATCGGCAAAAAGTGTGCTGATTTCGTTAATCTATCCACTATCACCCAAATCATATCGTATCCTTTCTGAGTCGTTGGAAGACCTACCAAAAAAATACATTGTGATATGCTCCCACTTCCATTCTAGTATTTCCAACGGTTGAAGTAATCCGCTTGGCCTCTGATGTTCTACTTTTACTCTTTAACACATCAAGCATTTCGCAACACATTCTGCAACGTCTTTTTTCATATTTTCCCACCAAAAGTGTCGACGTAAACCTTGATACATTTTTCGCACTTCTCGGATGAATCGAATATCTTGAATTATGAGACTTTGTTAAGATTTCTTCTTTAATATCCGGTACTGTTGGAACCCAAATTCGTCCCTCAAATCTTAGCACTCCTTCGGTATCAACCTTGTACTTCACCTCACTACCCTTGACCATACTTTCCTTTATTTTTCTGCATTCTTCATCTTGTAGTTGAGCATTCTTTAACTTGTCCACCAAAGTTGGACTAGCTTCTATTTGGAATAGTCGTTCATCGAATTCCTTTGGAAATTTTATTTCCAGCTTTAATTTTAGCATTGCCGAAATGAGCTCATCCTGGTTGGTTAACAACATCAACTTCTCACAACCCTTCCTACTCAAGACATATGCAACCACGTTTGCTTTGCCCGAATGATAAATGATCTCACAATCATAATCTTTTATTAATTCCATCCATCTCCTTTGACGCATGTTCAGGTCTTTCTGTGTGAAAATATACTTCAGACTCTTATGGTCTGTGTATATCTCACATTTTTCTCCATAGAGAAAGTGTCTCCATATCTTCAGAGAAAATACTACTGCCGCCAACTCTAAATCATGAGTCAGATA
This sequence comes from Panax quinquefolius, assembly GCA_020205615.1. Taxonomy (NCBI): domain Eukaryota; kingdom Viridiplantae; phylum Streptophyta; class Magnoliopsida; order Apiales; family Araliaceae; genus Panax; species Panax quinquefolius. Next base: position 82,941,223 of record CM035166.1, read on the forward strand.
CCCTTTCTCGTAGTCTTTTAATTGCCTTGATGCATACGCAATGACTTTGCCATTTTTTGCATAAGGACACAACCCAATCCTTTATGTGAGGCATCACTATACACCACAAAGTTTTATTTATTATCGGGTAATGACAACACATGTGCCACACTGACCTTCTTCTTCAACTCCTTAATACTCTCTCCACACTTTTCTGTCCAAACAAATTTTACAGCTTTTCTCGTTAAATTTGTCAACGAAGTGGCAATTTTGGAAAAATCTTGAATAAACTGTCTTTAATAACCTGTCAATCCCTAGAAACTTCTTACCTCCGATGGAGTTCTTGGTTGTTCCCAATTTATCACAGCTACGACTTTTAATGGATCCATTGAAATCCCATCCAAAATTTGCAGTTAGAGAATTTTGCGTACAACTTTTCTTTTCATAGTGTCTCCAGCGTTAAACGTAAATTTTCCACATGTTCTTCCTGAGATTTGGAGTACACCAAAATATCATCGATAAATACCACCACAAACTTGTCTAAAAATGGTTTAAACACCATGTTCATCAAATCCAATAATGCAGCAGGGGCGTTGGTCAAACCAAAAGACATTACCAAAAACCCATAATGCCCATACCGAGTTCTTAATGCCGTCCTCGGTACATCCTCCTTCCTTACTTTCAATTGATGATACCCACTTCTCAAATCTATTTTCGAGAAGTATCTAGCACCCTTCAATTGATCAAATAAGTCATCTATTCTTGGCAAAAGATATTTATTTTTAATAGTGACTTTGTTTAATTACTTGTAATCAATGCAAAGACGCATCGACGCATCGACCCATCCTTCTTCTTCACGAATAACACTGGCGCTCCCCATGGTGATACGCTCGGTTGAATATACTTTTTATCTAACAGTTCTTATAGTTTTATCATCAGTTCCTTCATCTCTACCGGAGCCATTCTGTACGGGGCCTTCGATATTGGAGCAGTTCCTGGCACTAAGTAGATCACGAACTCGATCTCTTTGTTAGGCGGAAGTCCTAGCAAATCTTCTAGAAAAACGCCCACAAAATCCCTAACCACTGGTATCTCTTCCAGTTTCACACCCTTCTTCTTTTGAGTATCGACTATATAAACTAGGTACCCTACACAACCCTGACTCAATAACTTCTTGGCCTGCATAATCATCAGACACCTCGCTTGTCTAGGCGATTTGCTACCATAGAAAACTACCTTTGACTGGGTCATAAGGTTTACGCATTTCTTTTGGCAATCAATTATCGCTCCATAATTGAATACCCAATCCATTCTCAATATTACGTCTAACTCTCCAAGTTTTATTGGGATTAGATCTACTGCCATAATATTTCCCTTAATACTCACCCTATAATCCTTGTATACGAACTTAACATGAATTACCTCCCTATTCATAATTTCTATGTGTAAAGGGAAATTCAACTCTTCACTAGGTAATTCTAACTTCTTAGCAAATTCATCAGGTATAAACGAGTAAGTAGCACCCGAATAAAATAATACATATGCATTTATATCATTGATTGGGATAATACCTGACACGACATCTTTTGATTGCACCGCGTCTTGCACTGTCATATTAATGGGTCTGGTTGTGGGTCTATTTGATGACGTTGGTCCAACAATGGTCAATGTAACTCCACTGCTACCTCCCCTTGCTTCCCGTTGTCTCTCCAGATTTCTTCTTAGGGCACTCACAATCAAAATGATCCTTTGACCCGCAGGTGTAACAAACATTCTTTTTGGGTTGATTTCAATTTGGGGCAATGTGACCCTCATGGCCATAGTTAAAGCACATACACTTCCCCCTTAAGCACATACCAGTGTGAAACCTCCCGCATGTAGCACATGCTTCAAACTTCTTCTGCTGGTTACCCTGCTGGTTTCCAGCACCCACATTTGTACTCCACTTTCTCTTCAGGTTATTGTTACCATTTCCACCACTACCACCACCATTCTTAGCTTCGCCCTCACTCTTCTTCTTTCTCTGGTCTTGATTGTACTTTGATATAGCCTTGCCTCCACCTTCAGCGAGAATTGCCTTCTCCAATACAGCTGTAAATGTCTTCAGCTGAAACATGGAGACCCTAATATACAACCAGGGTTTCAATCCATGCTCAAACCTCTTAGCCTTGCGCTCATCCGTGTTGACTTGATATGGTGCAAACCTCGCCAACTTGTTAAATTTTACGACATATTCTGATACCATCATTTGTCCCTACTTTAGTTCTAGAAACTGCACCTACATCTGATTCTGCGAACTCTCTGGGAAATAAGTCTCAAAAATATCTCCTTAAACCTATCCCAAGTCATTACCCCTTGACCTCTTCGAGTTTTATTGGCTTGCCACCAATAATTAGCCTATGCTTTTAACATAAATGTTGCAAAAGCAGTTTTTTGATTCTCACCTACTCTAACAACATCAAAAACTTTCTCTATCTCCATGATCCAGGTCTGTGCCTCAACTGGATTTATGGACCCACGGAATTCTGGTGGTCCAACCGCCTTGAAATCCTTAAAAGTTGTAGCTTGATTCTGCGGTTGATTCTGCAATGCTCCCTTCAGCAACGTCACTAACTGTTGAAGTGGGTTGGCCTCAACATTGTTGTTATTGGTAGATCCCTCAGGGGTTCTTTGTCATGGTTGATGTCTTAGAGGCATTTTCTGTTAAAATATTCTCACTAGATTATTATTCAATCCTCTAGGTATTATGTACTTAATTTGCACATCACAAAATTACCACATAACACACAATATCTTGAATAAATACTAACTTTTATTCATTCACAATATTTTAAAACATAATAATGATAGCATTCCTGTTATCTTCATCACTTTCCTGAACTACAAAGTTTCAGGATAACTTCATCATCATCATATCCCATTGGTTACATCGTACTCGTGATTTACATCTTATATATACATTAATCACATAGTAATTACATTCATGACGACCAACTAAAATACTTCATAGCCTTACGACGCTCCTATTCCATAATACGAAACATTGTTCGAAGATCTAACATGTACGATGGCAGCGTCTCGAACTGAATCGGATAACCCATGACCCGATCTTGAGCTCGATTGATCACGGTGTTAAAAGCACTATTCATCTCATCCATCTTGATCTTTTTTACTTGTACCTCTCTCTCTGCTACCCCGGCTCATTGAGAAGCTTCCTCGTATGCGTCTTCGACTCTTGCCCTCTTAGTAGACTCTTCTTTCAGTTTGTTCTTTAGTTTCGCGATCTCCTTTGTCTTTTGTTCGTTCGCTACTTCAGTATGGATCAGCTTCCCTTCGACATTACTCAGACGTTCATCTAAATCATGGATCTCGTTGTCCTTCTGCGCCATTGAGGTCTGCTGTTTAGCTACTATCTCTCCCAACTCCTTGAAGATATCTTGAAGTTCCACATTGCGGTCGTATACTTCATCGTACATACGGGCATCGATCGAGTTTAGTGGAAGCTCTTCCTTCTCGTCCTCCTCATCCTTATTCGACTATGGCAGCTCAACGGGGTCCTCCTCGTCCGTCTCTATCTCATCATCCTCATCAGATAAACCCTCATGCTCAACCATTGTGACCAACAGAAATGTTTCCGGTGGCAATAGTTGTTCCCAAACCACCTTAATATCTCGAGGCTCCTCCTCTCTAGCCTGACTGGATTCTCCTACATTAGCCATCCTGACAACAAAATTTTAAGTTTTAATTACTAATCATTACTACTCAATACTCACGAGCACATATGTTACAACCACATAAGCACATAAGTGTTTTATTATTTCTTTCTTAAAACTCGATAAGAGTTTATCACTGCTATCTTTTCAAAGGTTACTTCCTAAGGCTTTTCCCCACCTAATATTCATAACCTAAAGCTTTGATACCAACCTGTGACACCCCCAAATCTGGGTACTTCATTCCCTTAAGACTTGGTGTTCACTTTCCATACATTAATACTATCTACCCAAATATGATAACATTAAAACCATAAATCCTCCCATTAAAGGGTTACATCATTAAATCAAAAAGTCTCCCAAGTTATCTAACCTTTAACATACATCAAGTACGGAAATAAAAATAGTTACATCACATCATTTAAATAAAGTTTATTAACATAAAAGCCAATAAATTACAAGTCTTCATCACTTGTATATTTTTCCTTTTCCTTTGTTTGTGGTAGGTTCATCGACCTTCTCAACCTTAGCTGCAATAATTATATTTATGCAAGAGTGAGCAAAACAAATGCTCACTAGATATAGCAATGAACAACAAGAGAATAATAACTGCCAATGAATATGCTCATCAGAACTGAATAATACTCTATCAATGATTACCAAAATCTGGAATAAAAATATGAAATATATCTGAGGGTCATAAGACCACGAACTATGTCCACGGTTACAAGTAATCTTTCAACTTTAACCTAAACAGTTATACTGTAGGGACTTCATGTACTTAGGGGGATCAGCCCTTCATACCATGTATTGTGCACAAACATCTAAATGCATCGCGTACCCCTAAAATAGGGTTATTCTTCTCAGTTTTAGAGTACAAGTATGCACCAAAGAAAGTTTGGTTTGGATAAACTTCAAGGGTAGTTTAGAGTTTCACGATCATCAACTAAAAGATTAGTTGAATCAACAAAGTTGGAAAACACTACGGTTGATCAATAACAACATAATATAGACAATTGAAAATCATAGGTGAACCAACTATATGTTAAAATCATGCTTGGAAATAACTAGAAGCATAAGCATTGAATAAAATGATAAACATTTGCTTGAACAATAATAAGCTAGGGCTATGATCTGGTCAAATTAGAAATTGAATTACCGAACATAAATTAACCGATAGCAAGCTGAAAACAAAACTTGCTCAACATGATAATAACTTGTGCAAAGTAATTTAAAATAAGACAGCTCAATATTAGAGACTAGAGTTCAAGAAGTTGCATTCATTATAAAGGAATGAAACTTAAGAAACTTGCTTAACTATAAACAAGTGAGAGTAGATCAACAATGATTAGAATTCAAAACTTGCTCGAATAAATTATGGTTAAAGCTTGCTCAAATAAAATTTAGGAACAAAGAACTTGCTCAATAAAAGTTTTGGGTAAGAAACTTGCATTCATTATAAAGAGAATGAAGTTATTAAACTTGCCTCGTGCGTAAGCTACACAATTATTACAAAAGTTTTCCAAATACCCTACATATACAATTAAAATCACAATACCAATTAGTTATACTAAAAGTAACTTCATGGGTTTACTTCTCATTCTATTCAAGTCTATAATCTCTAGCTTAAGACTTGATTATCATACTCATTCACATACCATGGATCTGAACTCCTAATTATATAACAGTACTCGACATAGTGATTTCATAATAACACTAATTCCCATGACATCACATAAGAACTTTCACAACATACTAATTCATAATCTTTTAGTTTCAACATTATGATCATTATATGTTGTTACGTCTTATAGCATGCATTAAGTCCTTTTATAATCACTAAAATATGTTAAATTAACATTTTTCCAGACTATGCTATTAACAGTTTTTCATTGGTCTCGATCGACTCTTCATTGGTAATTGCTGCCATGGTTTACTTTAGAGTCGGCGCTACTGTGTGGCTGCCCAGAGGAGGCGAAGCAAGGCTGCGCTCGGCACGATCAGATTTTTGAGAACACAAGTTTCGACTCTGTTCTAAGCCAACTATCACGAATTTCATCCACAAAACAGTAAATTAAGCATACCCAATTGACATAAGAATCATAAAAACATGATTCCTCACATATATACTAACTTAGAACAATTAAACAACAACTAATTTAAATCCTTTAAATTCCATGTTTTATACAAAAACACTATTTTTGACATCCTTTACAAAACTTATCATTGTGATCACAATTTTTGTCCAAATTAACTCATTCAAAGTACGTTCTCTGGTTTCTTAATGAACTAACATATTCAAGGCTCAATTTACAGATTGGTTTACAAATTAACCACCAAATTTGGTACTTTCACAAGCCATATATAAAAACATACACCGTAAATACTTTTCTTCCCTCTTAAACATAATTAGCATACAATTTCTTGTCTAAATACAAACTCTAACATCACAAATACATATAATCACAAGTTATCAGTTGTATATCAACAATTTAAAAAAATAAATTCACAGAACTTGGAAATTTATGCCGTAAAACCTATATATATATATATATATATAATATTAAGGTTATGGAAAATACCTTCTCTTGCTTTGAATAATCCTTGCTAAAAACCCAGAAATTGTTTAGGAATTCCCAGACTTTCTCTCAAACTCTCTCTAATCTCTCTCAAGTTTCTCTGTATTCTTCTTCTCTCTTTCTCAATATAAGCCAATTCACGTAAAGCCAACTAACGCTTAAGTGTAAACATAATAAACTGTAAGGCTCATAATACGTATACTTAATATAATAGTTACAAAAATGTAAACGTATATAGGTTATAAATATATTTTATTTATTATTTGATTTATTTTATTTATTATAATTAAAATTCAAAATTCAAAAGCCGTAAGGCTTTGTTTGGCAAAAACTCTTTACAATAAAGACTTAATATTTTAAGCCTTGTTTGGGTAAATCTATTTAATTTATTTTAATAAATCATTACACTATAGTTTATAATCTCATATTATTTATTTAGATCCCATATCCAACATTAGTTAAATAAACTAATTACACATACTAAAGTTTAAATAAATTTTCCACTTAAACAAATATCACAAAATTATAATCTCATTATAATTTTATTTAATAATTTAACATACCATTTTAAATTATTAAATTAAAACAACAATATAACATCTCATGTTATCTTACAACTCTCTAACTATTAAATTAAATTAGAGTATTATCTAATAAATTTAATTCACAAATATCCACAAACAATCAACTACTTCAATATAATATTTATTTAATTTAATAAATATTTTAAATTACAAATAAAATCTTGGATTGTTATAATGCCCTTCTTGGCCGCAGTTGTAACAAACATTGCTCCCCTTCCAGCAATCTCCATAGTGGTTATTTCCCAATTTTTAGCATCCCTCCGCTCTCTTCTTAAACCCTCCATGGAAACTTCATCCTTGATTGTTGTTTCTATTGTTTTTATTATCCCATTTCCTATTCCCTAGGTTGCTTCCTCCCCTACTACTACTCCCTTCACGAGTATTTCCCCCAATATTCTTATTCTTCTTTTCTTTGTTGTATTGACTCAACGCCTCGCTACATCACTAAGTAATGATCGCCTTTTACAACAAGTCGATTTGAAGAAGCGACATCTTGTTGAACAACCAAGGTTTTAGTCCTACTTCGAAGCGTCTAGATTTTCTCTCTTCAGTGTCGACTTGATGCATTACAAATCGTGTCAGCTCGTTGAACTTGGCCGCATACTGCGCTATCATCATCTCCCCTTGTTTTAGTTTTAGAAACTTCACCTCCATCCTATTCTTCATGCTCTTCGGGAAGTAATTCTCGAAGAACAAAGTTTTAAACCTTTTCTAGGTTATAATCCCCTCTCCCGCTCTCTGTTGATTGGCTTCCCACCAGTAGTTTGCTTCACCCCTCATCATGTATGTAGCGAACACGGGTTTCTGCTCTTCCCCCACACGAGCAATGGCGAAGGCTTTCTCCATCTCTTTGATCCATGTTTGTGCCACGATAGGATCGGTAGTACGCACAAACTCTGGAGGTCCTACACTCCTAAAGTCTTTAAAATTCGTAACTGGAACCGCTTGGGGATTGGGTGGTACTGGCTCGTTGTTTCTTCCCCACAGGGCCTCTCCTAGCAAATCTATTAGCCTTTGGATATGGTCTACTTGTTCTCTCTCGTTATTGACCGACTCTTCCGGTGTCGATGGTCTACATCTGGGCGGCATTTTCTGCATTACAAAATTTCATTCTTATTATTCAATTATATTACTTAAGTATTTCTTTATTGAAAAGGAAAGAAATTTTATAACACATTTTTTGAAATAAGAACATTTATATTCATATGCAAAATCATTACATTGATATTGTAATAACCCAATATTTTTGATATAATTAAATAAGAAATCTTGCGAATAATTTTTTTTATAAAATAAAGGTAGGAATATGTGCAAGGTAAAGTGTATGTATATATGTGATAAATAAAATTTATTTATTACAAGAATAATTACAAATAAATTTTTTTAAAGGAATTATTGAAAGCAATATAAATTATATTTTTAAAATAAATTAATCTTGTAGTGAAAATATTTTATTATTTATTTTCCATGAATGATATGATAATTAGAATTATTTTAATAACTATTTTATTATATGAATTTATTCAAATTAGTTATGTTAATTATTTTAACTTAATTAATAATGGTGTGTATATGAAAGTTATATAGAATATGGATTCAAAACCCTAAATTTTTTATTTTGAATAAGGAATGAGAATAATAATATAATGTTAATATTATATTTCAGTGTTATAAATATGTATTGTATGTGTGTACAGATAATGCTTGGTCAATTATGGTGTATCATGTCAAAACCCTAGCATTAATTTGGTAAACCATATTTTGAAACTCTAATAGGAGCTTAAGACTATTAAGTAATTATGTTAATATGATTAATAACAAGTGTTGTAGAATTTAATGTTAATTAGAGAAAACCCTAATTAATATTTAGAAACCTCAATTACTAATTGAAAACCCTAATTATTAGAAACCTTAATTTCTAAATTAGGAACCCTAAATTTCAAAATTTGATACTCTAATTGCTGATTTTAAGCCCTAATGCTAATTAGTAAAACTTAAACCTAATTTCCATGTTCTATGTAATTAAGAAATTAAACATGATTAAGAAACGCTAAATTTTATTTTTAGAAACTAAAATTTTCATTTTAGCCCTAACTAGAAAAAATCCTAGAAACTAATTATTATTTTTTAACCTTAGGGTTAAACCCTAAGGGTCAAACCCAAAGGGTTAGCCAAGTTACATTTTTGCCATTAATGTGACGCCCCCAAAATAGAGTATTCATCACCCATCTTGGGTCGCCAAAAACATGGTACATAATTCAAATATAAACTTCCTTATACAATACGACAAAAAAAACGTAGCCGAGAGTTTTTACATGAATATTGTCTAGTAGACAATATTCAAACTCAAATGGAGTTCTCTTTACAATTATTATCACACTATTTTATAAAATAATGAGGACTACTAAAGCCACCATCTCAGACCATCACTCCGTTCCCCGACTAGTTTCGTCTACGTTCTCATTTCCTGAAGAGAACAATGAAAGCAAAAGGGTGAGCTCAACTAACCCAGTAAAAAATATTATGACTAAGATAATACAGAGTAAATTATCATTAGCCTTCAACAGTGTTAAACTGATAAAATACAATAGTCACCAAGTTTAACTGCAACGGAACAAGTAATCCATTAGAAGAGTCAAGTAGAGCATGATATCTACTATCTTCTATGATTTAAAAAGTTTATTATCAATTTTATCGCTGAGACTCAGCTAAATAAATAATCTACATCACTGAATTATACATGCACTACGGGACCAGGATATTCATTATTATCACCAATGGTAATGATCATGCCAATAACTGTCCATCAATGCACTACGAGCCAATGATGACTTTTACCACATCATTTGTGACATTACGAGTCATGATTATACTAAATAATCCCTGGTCATGATCATACCTATTAACAGTCCATCTATGCACTACGGCCAAAGATGACTTTTATCACAATATAAGCATGATGATGATGACATTGATATAAGAATTCAATTAAATGAGAGCAAAGATAAATTTTAAAGATTTATAATTCAATTTATCTAGGATTCAATAATGTCCAAATTGTCAACATGATACTGCTTTGTGGAGTAAAATTCAAGAATAATATTGTATCAAAAATAATTTGGACAGAAAAAATTAATTTTTGTCATGAAAAATACCCCATGAATAGTACCTCGTGAATAGTACTACGGTATAAAAAGATTAAACTTTAACAAGAATGTTTAGAAAAATATCATTATGAAACGATACTAGATGAAGTGCAAATTTCAAGGATATTCTACTAATTTCAAGGAGTATAGAAGCAATACTTAACAACATTAGTGTAGAATTCAGAATCTGAAATGAAATAATATTACTTATATACTACAGAGTATGGAAGAAAATATTATTTCATATGAATATTGAACAAAAATAATATCCCTTATGAATACGAAAGAAAATTAACCCCTTACCTTAATAGGTGATTGGATACTGCAATAGTGTAGTAACAGAATACTCTTCTTCTTTCTCTCTGATTATCTCTCTATAGAATTCTCTTGTGAGTCGTAGTGAATTGGTGAGAATGAAAGAAGAAATAAACTTCTATTTATAGAAGATTTCTAGCTTAGCCCTTGCAATGTGAAGAGGCAAGTGGCTTGATGACTGGTGATGTAAAAAAAAAGTGGTTTGGCGCCTGTAATGTGAAATAACAAGTGGTTTGATGCCTGTAATGTGAAACAACAACTGGTTCGACGCCTGTAATGTGAAATGACAAGTGGTTTGACGCCTGTAATGTGAAACAATAATTGGTTCGACGTCTGGTAAAGGCAAGTACTATTGGCGAAAGTGACTTTTAGATGATGACATATGGGCCCCATAGAATAAACCAAACTTACAACAAACGTCTCATAACAGATTTCTTATTTATATCAAAGAATGAATAAATATTTACCACAAATCATTTCATCTTCAATCAACACATTTTTTAATCTTTCAACAATTATTCATCATTAATATTATAACTCACAATATTGACAACCAGATCATTCCCAAGAAAGAGGAGGCTTTCCGATAAGGACTTCTCCTTATTGGCGCGCAATTAGGTGACCAAACCCTTTTCCTCGACAGAACTTTCTAGACATCGTCAATAATGCAAATAATAATATAAATAACTTTATCGTCTCAACTATTGATTTAATAATATAAAATATTGTACAACTGATATTGTGGTAATAATTGAATCAATAACGTGAGATATTATGCATCAATAATTACTATAGCAATAATTGAGTATAAATGAATGACTTCTCATGTAAGCATCAATAATCAATACAGTGTGTTACTATGCAACCACGCATATTACTGTACTTTTATCACCGGGTATTTCAACAGTTAACGGTAAAACTTTCGCCGTTATTTTTATAAAAAGATAATTCTATCATTTTCTAACTCTGACAATAATTCTATTGTGGGGTCCACCAATGATTGTGTCATCGTACGAATATTCCTTGACAAAAAGAATATTCCCCGACCAAACGATTATTTTATAATAACTTGCTTACTTTGCAAAATGTATAAATATTACCCACAACTATAACATTATATTAAATCTACACCATAATATTCAAAATGATATTTAGAGAAAAATAATCTTTATTTATGAAAGTTGGGGTCTTACAACCTCCCCTTCTTATAAAATTTCGTCCTCGAAATTGGGGTACGTACCTGGTATGTCGAAGAGGTGAGGATACCTTGATATCATTTCAGATTCTAACCCCCAGGTCATTTTCTCAACATCATGGTTTCTCCACAAAACTTTGACTTGAGTTATAACCTTGGAGCGTAGAATATGTTCCTTTTTATCCAAGATTTTAACAAGTTCTTCTTCATATGTTAAATCTTTCACTATTTCGTCTTGTTCTAACCCAATAATGTGGTTCAGGTCTTCCACATATTTACGTAACATAGATATATGAAAAACGTTATGGACACGAGACATAATTGGCGGTAAGGCGAGTCTATAAGCCACAGTTCCCACTCGATCGAGGATTTTGAATGGGCCAATGAATCGAGGATTGAGCTTTTCTCTTTTTTCAAATCTCGTAACTCCTTTCCATGGAGCAACCCGAAATAACACATGATCTCCAACACTAAATTCATCGTCCTTTAGATGAAGATCAGCATTACTCTTTTGTCGATCTTGTGAGGTTTTTATACGTTGTCGGATCATTTGAATCTTTTCTGTTGTCATACGTACCAATTCAGGTCCCAACAACGTTGCTTCACCCATCTTGTCCCAGCATACTGAAGAACAACACTTGCGCCCATACAACGCCTCGAATGGAGCGATGCCAATACTTGCTTGATAACTGTTATTGTAGGAGAATTCCACCAATGATAAGAACTTGTTCCAACTTCCTTTGAAGTCAAGGACACAGAGTCTTAATAGATCTTCAAGAGTTTGAATAGTCCTCTCCGACTTCCCGTCCTTTTGAGGATGATATGCCGAACTAAATCGTAAATCCGTGCCCATAGCTTTTTGCAAACTAACCCAAAATCGTGAAGTGAATCTTTGGTCTCGATCAGAAACTATAGATACTAGCATACCATGCAGTCTTACAATCTCATTTATGTAAATACGAGCAAGATGTTCAAGTGAATAAGTTTCTCGTATAGGTAAGAAATGAGCAGACTTGGTCAATCTATCAACTATGACCCAAATCGAATTTATGCCTTGAGAAACCTTGGGAAGACCAGTAATGAAGTCCATGGTAATGTGATGCCACTTCCATTCTGGAATTTCAAGTGGTTGCAATGGACCTTTTGGCACTTGAAGCTCCATATTGACACGTTGACACGTTAAACACTTTGAGATAAACTCCGTGATCTCTCTCTTCATATTGCTCCACCAAAATATATGTTAAAGATCACGATACATTTTGGTACTTCCAGGATAGATTGCAAATGGTGTGTTGTGAGCCTCCATCATGATTTTATACTTTAAATAAGGGTCGTTAGGAACACAAAGTCTGGAGTTGACTCGAAGTATTCTTTCTTCATCAATTCTTGCTTCTGGAATAACAACTTCTTACACTTTCTTCTTTATACGCATCAGCTCCAGGTCTGTAGCTTGAGCAACTTTAACTATATCGATTAAAGTTGGTTCTACTCGTATATTTGACATCATCACGTGGATCCCTGGAGTCTTTAACTCTATCTCCATCCTTTGTAAGTCATACAAAATGGTCCTTTGCGTTTACAATATTTCACTCGTACCCGCATATGATCTTCTACTCAATGTGTCAGCTACTACTTTCGCTTTTCCAAGATGGTATTGAATGGTATGATTGTAATCTTTGAATAGCTCGAGCCAACGTCATTGCCGCATGTTAAGTTCCGCATGTTAACATGCATAGGTACATGTTAGAGAACGATGTACTGGACAGACCCACCATGAAAATTCTATGTGGAGCATTATGCGAAGTGTCATTAGCAATTCTCATCGTGACAATGATGTAATGGTCCTCCGACCTGAAATCACTATATTTCTACACAGGAATTTTTGTACTTTGATATCATCAAATGTCACCTTTAATAGGGTGGACTATAAAGGTGATTATTGGGTACATCATGAATCGTGTGAGGAATATGAGTGATCTAGATGAAATTTAACCATCCTATATATTAGGGGTGATATCCATATGCCTCTTGATTAAGTAAGACTATGAAATGCATGGCCATGCTCAAATAGTGATTTGTTTCATATAGTCTATTCATTGATCAAGAAAAACTCAGATTAAATTATGAAGAGTATGACACATTCCATGACTCGAGTTTAATCTAGGATATTAAGGTTAAAAGGATTAAATTACATTGAAACATTGGTCACGAAAAGGTTGCATCGAATCATCGATCTTATTATTACTTGGGTAGTAGTGATGTATTACTAGATGCCGCTCACTGTTTATAATTATATAATATGATTTTAAAATTATTGTCAACGTACGTAATAATAACCTATAGGGTCACACACATAGATTGTAATTTAAAAGGGAATTAATTTAAATTTTAAGGATTTAAATATATTAATATGATTAATAGTATTTAAATCACAATTTAAATTAAAAGGATAATTTGTATATATTTATATTAATTAAGTAAGACTTAATTAAGATATACACACACACACACACACACACACACACACACATATATATATATATATATATATATATATATATAAAACCCCAACTTTTAAATAAAGATGAATTTTCTATAAATATTATTTTTGAATATTATGTAGAGAAATTGATATAATGTTATAGTTGTGGGTAATATTTATAAATTTTGCATAGTATGCAAGTTGTTATAATATATTCGATTGGTCGGGGAATATTCGTTTTAGCAGGAAATATTCGTACAACGTCGCAATCAACAGAATTATTTTTCGGATTGAGAAAACGACAAAAATATTTTTATAAAAATAACGGCAGAAGTTTTACCGTTGATACTGTTGAACTACTCGGTAGTAAAAGTAGAGTAATACACGTGGTTGCATAGTAGCACACGGTATTGATTATTGATGCTTACGTGAGAAGTAATTCAGTTTTGCTCAATTATTGCTATAGTAATTGTTGCATAGTATCTCACGTTATTTGATTCAATTATTGTCGATATTTATTATATTGTTAAAATCAATAATTAAGACGACAAAGTTATTAATATTATTATTTGCAATATTAACGATGTCTAGAAGTTTTGTCAAGGAGAGGTTTGGTCACCTAATTGCGCGCCAATAGGGAGAAATCCTTATTGGAAAGCTCACTCTTTCCTGGGAACGACCTGGTCGATTAATATTGTGAATTGTAATAAAGATGATAAATGTTGTTAAAATTACTAAGGTGATTTTTATGAAGTTTTTCTTATTTTATGGATTCCTATTTACCCATTTTTCAAAATAATCGGTAGAAAATTTTTAAAGGTGGGGCCCACATGTGGGGGCCACATGTGGGGCCCATATGTGTTGGAAAAATAATTTTGGAAATGGAAGAGTATACGTATGGAGGTATATATATGTATATGATGTGTGTATATATATTATATGTGTGAGTGGAAAATGGTGGGGGAAAAGAAAGAGTGAAAGTGATAGTGTGATAGTGATGTGTAAGAGTGTAGTGAATTTGATTATTGGGTGGGTGGGGGATTGATGTCGGTTATGGGGGAGAAAAATTAAGTGGTGTATATATAATAATGATATATATAAGTTGAAAACATGTGTTTATATATATGTATTATATTTTAATTTTTGTTGAAATCTTATTGGTTAGTTGTTTGACTTAGTTGTTAGTTGGTTGAAGAAATAATCCTGCAAAATTATTTCGTACTTGAACAGTGCCTTTCCATTCTCCTATATAGAAGCTCATTCCTTCATTATTTCTTACGAATTCACTGAAATTCCAGAGAGAAAAATTATAGAAAAACTATAGAAAAGTATTCTGCTACTTCCCTACTCTTATATTCAGTTTCTTTTACGGTAAGGGGTGTTATTCTTTCTTATTCATGAAGAGAACTGTTGTTATTCCAATTCTTATTATTTTGTTGGAATAACCTGTATATGCGGTCTACCCTATACTTGGTGACATTCTTCTATGATTCCGTCTTTATTATTCTATTGGACTATCACATGCATGCGTTTCTTGTAGGACACGATTAAAATCTTTATTATTACATTGGAATATCACATGCATGCGTTTTTATGGGACTGGTTTAAAATCTTTATTATTATTCATTGGAATATCACATGCATGCGTTTTCTTGGGACCGATTAAAATCCTTATTAGTATTCATTGGAACATCACCGTCGGTCATGTAATTTTACCGCTCTGGTTCCGTTATTTAGTATTCTGTTGGAATAACCTGTCTATGCGAAGTACCGCATGCATGTTGATTTCTTTTGTTATTCCATTCTTTAGTATACTCAGTTGGTTAAAGTTTTGACTTCTATACTCCATGAAATTAGTGGAATATCTTTAATATTTGCGCTTCATCTAGTATCTTTTCATGGAAATATTCTTTGGAGCATTTTTAAATTTTACTCTACAAAGCAGTATCATGTTGACAATTTGGACGTTATTGGTTTCTGGATAAATTAATTCTTGAACTTTTTTTATTGAATTCTTATATCATTGTCATCATCCTCATGTTTATATTTTTGAAAGTCTTCTGTGGCCTGTAGTGCATAGATGGACTTGGTATGATTATGACCGAGGATTATTGATTGTAATCATAACCTTAGTAATGTTACAATTGATGTGGTAAAAGTCCTCATTGGTGTAGTGCATTGATGGACGAGTTGTTGGCATGATCATGACCATTAATGAATACACAAATATTCTTGGCCCGTAGTGCATGGATAATTGTGGTCGTGATACTAAAGAATATCCTTGGCAGTAGTGCGGGGTGATTCGATGATGTGGAATATTTATTAAGTCGAGTCTCGGCGATAATGATGATGAAAAACCTTTTAAATCATAAAAGATAGTAGATTTTATTTTCTATTTGACTCTTTTAATGGATTGGTTGTTCATTGCAGTGATTAAACTTGATGTCTATTATATTTTATCGGTTTAACATTGTTGGAGACTAATGATAATTTATTCGCATTATCTTAGTCATAATATTTCTTCTTTGGGCTAGTTGAGCTCACCCTTTCTTTCCTTTGTTCTCTTCTTGAAGAAATGAGAATATAGTTGGGATGAGTCGGGAGCGGAGTGATGGTCCAGAGGATAGCATTAGTAGTCCTCACTATTCTGTGAAATAGTGTGATAATAATTGTAATGAGGACTCCTTTTGAGTTTGTATAATCTCTAGTAGACAATAATTGTATTCAAACTCACAGTTTATGTTTTGTCATATTGTACACGACAGTTGTATTAGTAAGTTGTATTTGAATTCTGTACCATGTATTTGGCGACCCAAGATGGGTGATGTATACCTAATTTTGGGGGCGTCACAATATATATATAAATTTGGATTTTATGAAATTAGTTTTTGATTAATACCTTTTAACTACTATATATATGATATATAGCAGCCACTTAGGGTAATATTCAAAAACCAAAACCCTAGCCGCTATTAGAGAGAGACTAGAGAGAAACAGTTCCTAAATCCTCATCCTTGGTGGCTAGTACCGCAGTTCCTTTTTACTGCAGATCGTACAATGGTTCGCGGGGCCTTCGTGTGGATACCGTAGAGGCGCTATTCATTTAGATTGCGTTGGAGATTCGAGCGCATCAATTTTATTTTCACAATCGGTATAATTTCTAACCACTAAGTTAATTGATTTTCGTATGGATCGTGTTTAAGGTTTCGTAATTGCTTAAATTTTAATTTTCGCTGTGCGTTTCTGTATCAAAAACCCTACATTTCCATCATTATTGAACCTCATCTTCTTGAAATTTATGCTTCTATTGTCTTGGCCATGATTACCACCGAAGTGGTTACTATTTTTGGCATGTTGAATCCCTCCACGTTTGTTGTCACCGCTTCGATGATTGCTACCACTGGTATTATCATTTTGTCGACTGCTCTCTCTTGGTTGGGTTGACGCATTATCGCGCTCTAATAACTGCGCCTTATTTACAACATCTGAATAAAAACACAGTTTGTGATAAATGAGGTATTGACGTATTTCAGGTTTCAAACCTTGTAGAAACATTCACGTTATTCTATCCTCATTATCAACCAAGTGGGATGAAAACCGGGATAACTCGGCAAACTTAACTTCGTACTGCAATATAGTCATATTGTTTTGCTCTAGCTTGATAAACTCTACCTCCTTCATGTGACAAATACTTTCGGGAAAGTACTTGTCATTCAACAGTTCTTGGAATTTCTCCCAAGACATCTTTAGTGCGGCAGGTTGGGTACGCTTTACAGATTCCCACAAGTAATTTTCCTCTCCTCTCAACATGAAGGTGGCAAAGGGAACCTTTTGCTCCTCAGAGCATCCCAAGACATCAAATATCTTAGTGATCTGCTTTATCCACGTCTTTGCCTTAAGTGGTTCTGGCTTTCACATAAACTCCGGTGGTCCTAACTCCTTGAACTGCTTAGCGGTGACCATCCGTGAGTTGCTAGTGTTTTTACCTGTATTTTGCCCAGAAGTTTCTCTCGCTTGATGTTGCATGAATTGCAAAAAGCTTCTAAACATCCCATTGTTCATCATTTGATCGGTGTTGTTGTTTACCTGAGGATTATTGCTTTCCTGATGCACATTATCCTGATTATTGATCATCGGTGACTCAACGGTCTCATGTGCTCCATTGCTTATCTCAACATTTTCAGATTCCATTTTAAAACACTGCCACAAAACATGTGTTAATTGATATGCCACATATTATTCCTATATTATGACCGACCAATTAAATAACAAATAAACTTAGGTAAGTCATACTAGCGAATGATTTACCCGTCTCTCCCTCCTAGTTCTAGTCTCACATCTCAGCCAGGGATCATATCCCTAAGATTTGATACAAACTGTGACACCCCCAAAATAGGTATACATCACCCATCTTGGGTCGCTAAAAACATGGTACATAATTCAAATACAAACTTCCTTATACAATACGATAAAAAAATGTAGCTGAGAGTTTTTACACGAATATTGTCTAGTATACATTATTCAAACTCAAATGGAGTCCTCATTACAATTATTATCACATTATTTTATAAAATAGTCAGGACAACTACAACCACCATCTCAGACCATCACTTCGTTCCCCGACTAGTTCTGGCTACGTTCTCATTTCTTGAATAGAACAATGAAAGAAAAAGGGTGAGCTCAACTAGCCCAGTAAGAAATATTATAACTAAGATAATGCAGAATAAATTATCATTAGTTTTCAACATTGTTAAACTGATAAAATACAATAGACATCAAGTTTAACTGCAGCGGAACAAGCAATCTATTAGAAGAGTCAAGTAGAGCATGATATATACTATCTTCTATGATTTAAAAAGTTTATTATCAATTTTATCGCTCAGACTCAGCTAAATAAATAATCCACATAACTGAATTATCCATGGACTACGGGCCAAGGATATTCATTATTATCACCAATGGTCATGATTATGCCAACAACTATCCATCAATGCACTACGGGCCAATGATGACTTTTACCACATCATTTGTAACATTACGGGTTATGATTATACCGAATAATCCCTGGTCATAATCATACCTATTAACAGTCTATATATGCACTACGACCAAAGATAACTTTTAGTACAATATATGCATGAGGATGATGACAATGATATAAGAATTCAATTAAATGAGAGCAAGGATAAATTTTAAAGATTTATAATTCAATTTCTCCAGAATTCAATAATGTCCAAATTGTCAACATGATACTTCTTTGTGGAGTAAAATTCAAGAATAATATTGTATCAAAAATAATTTGGAGAGAAAACAAATCAATTTTTGTCATGAAAAGTACCCCATGAATAGTACTTCGTGAATAGTACCCTGTGAATAGTACTCTGACATGAAGAGATTAAACTTTAACAAGAATGTTCAGAAAAATATCCTTGTGAAATGATACTAGATGAGGCGCAAATTTCAAGGATATTCTACTAATTTCAAGGAGTGTAGAAGAAATTCTTAACAACATGAGTGTAGAATTCAGAATCTGAAATGAAATAATATTACTTACATACTATAGAGTATGGAAGAAAATATTATTTCATACGAATATTGAACAAAAATAATATCCCTTATAAATACGAAAGAAATAATACCCCTTACCTTAGTAGAAGATTGGATACTGCAATAGTGTAGTAACATAATACTCTTCTTTTTTCTCTCTGATTTTTTCTCTATAGATTTCTCTTGTGAGTCGTAGTTAATTGGTGAGAATGAAAGAAGAAATAAGCTTCTATTTATATAAGATTTCTAGCTTAGCCCTTGCAATGTGAAGAGGTAAATGGCTTGACGACTGATGATGTGAAAAGAAAAGTGGTTTGACTCCTGTAATGTGAAATAACAAGTGGTTTGACGCCTGTAAGGTGAAACAACAAGTGGTTTGATGCCTGTAATGTGAAACAACAAGTGGGTTGACGCCTGTAATGTGGAATGATAAGTGGTTCGACGCCTGTAATGTGAAACGACAATTGGTTCGACGTCTGGTAAAGACATGTTCTATTGGCGAAAGTAACTTTTTGATGATGACATATGGGCCCCATAGAATAAACCAAACTTACAACAAACGTCTCATAACAGCCTTCTTATTTATAATCAAAGATTCAATAAATATTTACCACAAATCATTTTATCTTCAATCAACACATTTTTTAATCTTTCAACAATTATTCATCATTAATATTATAACTCACAATATTGACAACCAGATCATTCCCAAGAAAGAGGGGGCTTTGCGATAAGGACTTCTTCTTATTGGCGCACAATTAGGTGACCAAACCTATTTCCTCGACAGAACTTTCTAGACATCGTTAATACTGTAAATAATAATATGAATAACTTTATCGTCTCAACTATTGATTTAATAATATAAAATATTGTGCAGATGATACTGTGACAATAATTGAATCAATAACGTGAGATATTATGCAGCAATTACTGTAGGAATAATTGAGTATAACTGAGTGACTTCTCACGCAAGTATCAACAATCAATACTGTGTGCTACTATGCAACCACGCGTATTACTGTACTTTATCACTGGGTATTTCAATAGCTAACGATACAACTTTCGCCGTTATTTATATAAAAAGATAATTCTGTCATTTTCTAACCCCGATAATAATTCTATTATGGGGTCCTCCAATGATTGTGCCATCGTATGAATAATCCCCGACAAAAAGAATATTCCCCGACCAAACGAATACTTTATAACAACTTGCTTACTTTGCAAAATTTATAAATATTACCCTCAATTATAAATTATAGTAAATCCACACCATAATATTCAAAATGATATTTACACAAGTCAAATGACTAAATTACCCCTCTTGAATTATTGAAGCTAACTTACAAATCTTACCAAGATATTAAGTTATTGACCTACTAGATTGCTCACAAACTCCAGCAATCAGCCATATACTTCAGCCATACACATTATATACATAATATATATATATATATAGAATTAGAGAGAGAAAAGTTCATAATTTAAGCCCATTTGCTCTCATACACTCAACCTAGAAATTTAACTTCTAGTGGAGATCAGTCTACATACCTTCTACATATCATGTGAAGTGTTAAACATTACCACTGGATATAATTTATTGTTAGGAAGACCGTGGATCCATATGGTAGGAGTAGTTCCATCCACCCTTCATCAACAAGTCAAGTACATCATTAATGGCAATCTGGTAACTATCAATGTTGAACCAGAATATCATGTCCATGTACAAAGCGATATGCTTGTGATCAGTCTCGATGAGGGAGTTGAGCCTGTCAGTTTTCAAGCCCTTGAGGTGAGAAACACTCAGTATCAATCTATTGGGGCCCCACCTTTAAAGCCTAGAGTTTCCACCGAAGTATTATCAATTAGTCAAGAAATGATATCCTTGGGTTTCTGGTCTGGACAAGGGTTAAGGAAGAATCATCATGGAATTAAGTCATGGTCGTCATAAAAAAGGATGAGGACATCAACTATCCCTTCATCACAACTATCGAAAAGGGTAGATATTATATACTGCTTGCTTTTGTTGCATAGTACTAGCAGTTGCTTTTGTCATGCTTTTGCTAACACTTTATATAATCAAACAATCTCATATATTAACTAAAAGCATTTTGTTTTAAGGACTCTGGAGTTGGATTTGTCTAGCCTTGCAAATGAAATGCCAAATCTTTGCAATGACTACAACTTTGATGTAGAGTTGGACTTGGACTTGATGAGGATTGAGCAAGAGGAGATAGAGGACTATGAGGTGCTTGAGGAGATCAAAGAATGGGTCAAAGATAAACCCAAACCAAACCTTGATCAAACCATTTTTGTCAATATCAGAACCTCAGAAAACCCTAAAAAAATCTAGATTGGCATGGACCTTACCTCAAACCAAAGAAAAGACCCGATTGCTCTACTAACGTAATTCAAGGATGTATTTGTATAGTCATATGAGGACATGATTGGTTTATCTACTAATATTTTATTCATCGACTTCCCATTAAAGAAGGATTTAAGCTAGTCAAATTGATAGACTCCACAGCACGCTTGCGTGAGGTGGTCGTCGCCCCGATCGTTTCTAGCACAGTTGTTGGGTGAATTGCTTGCAACACCTTAACCCCTCGCCTATATGTAGACGGTAATTTTGGTACAATTGCTCGCGTTGGAATTCTGCGTTGAATGGACACCAACGACACCTTGACCCTCGCTTATATTGAAGCGGTAATCTCGGTACAATCGACGATTGATGCGGTGAGAAGATGCCACACACAACTATGAATTGTTGTATGATAAGTCAAATTGAATCTCAAAGAAATAACTAAGAAAATACTTAGGAATTCTTCAAAGAACCAAAAGTAGAGAATAACCTCACAAATATATTGAATAATAAATAATGATAATGTGTCCGATTACATAACTTGGACCTCTATTTATACTACCCAAAACAATCCAAATCCTAATAACAATAGGAACAAATTATTCTAATCCTAATAGAAATTACAAACCATAACCCTAATTTCTAAGTAGAAATCAATTTGGAAAAGAAATTCCTATTTCTATAAAACAATAGAAACCTTATTTAGAATGTAAATCTAAAGCTGGAAAGAAATCCTAATTATAATAGAATTTGATAAGTATCTCGGAAAATAAATCCCTAAAAATTAGGCTAATAGAATATGCCTAATATTTTAGGAAACAAAATCTTTTCCTAAAATCCCAAAATCCTTGCCACGTTAGGATCTTTTTTGCAGCGTGAAACTTGCTTCTTTCCTTTGCATGTAATCGATTATGTAAAGTTATAAAGACCCACATAATACTAGCTACATGTGAATAACTAGCGATCGAGATTGTATCATTCCCTCCTCTTCAAAAGGATTTGTCCTCAAATCGGCATCCACTCCCCTTGAAAAGGATTTGTCCACAAATCGATCCTACATCAAAACAAACAAAGTTAGAATCACCAAACAAAACATAACCACAAGTCTCACACGGTAATTTAAATGAATAAGCAATATCAAAGACTATAAACAAGAATTTGAAAAGTTCAACTCCTCCTGGATCAAATATGAAAATGAAAAACTCTTCATGTGATAGATTCTTCCAATGATGAATTCCGGATCAAGCGAAATCTTATAATCTCGATCAATTTCAAACATAACCACGTCGATGATCACGGGTCAAATATCAACTTTTGAAATTCATTAGGTCGCATAAGCCCGTACACCTGAATCCTGGATTAAACACAGAATTAAACAAATCAACAAGTTCCTTTTGTCTAATCATAAAGGAATCAAATAAATCAAAATCAAATGCATAGTCTAATAAAATAATATTCAAAACACTTCCCTGTAAACTCGCAATACATTGATCGAATTGAATTGCACGATCCATGTTTCCCTCGATGAATATGATCCTATCACGAATCTGCAAAACACAACCAACCTTTCTCCTTCCATTGACATTAACACAATCAAAATCACATAATAGCACCAACGGAATAAAAAGGTCACAATCATAAGTTGAAATTTCAATAGCATATCGACGATGATCACAAACAAACTCAACACATGCTAAAGAATTTTTCAAAGTGTTGACAAAAATCGAAATATCATCAAAATAGAGAATAACAAATTTTCCCATGAAAGAATTCAAAATATAATTCAACAATTCCATGGAAGTATGCAATGCCTTAGCTAATCTAAGTGAACTAACTAAACATGCAAATAACTCATCTCTCAAACCATCTTGATGATAAACACTTCTTGAATCAAAACCATATGATAGCAAATCATGCAATGAAGACTGCTCCAACGAAACAACATGATTACTACCATTGTCAACTAACGACAATTCATGTAAAGATTGACTAGCATGAAACCCTAAGTCAATATCTAGACAACAAAACCTAGAATTAATTTCATGCAAGTAAACACATCGAGAACGAGAATATATATCATGATCATAAACTAACTCAACATAAATCAAATATCCTCCATAGTTTACGATAAAATGATTCTACCATCAAAATAGCTAACAACAAATTTTCCAATAGAGCGCATGCAAAACATGTTTTAAATAACTCATGAAAACACTAGATGCATTAGTTAATCTAACTGAAATAACTAACCACCTATATAACTCACATGCTAAAACAATTTTCCATTTATCATAATCTCTCGTGCTAAATTGATTAGGCATTGTATCATTATCACATGTAGATAAAACACAAGTACTATGCAATTTATCAAGCATATTATCCAAACAAGAAAAGAATAACGATACTTGTTTACCAATTCAAAATCGACTAACAAACTCGTTGTCCCATCCTCCTTAGATACTATGATCTCATAATCAACACATGAACTCATGTCTTCTCTCACGATACCCACTTTCACCAACTCTCAACCCGCCTTGGTAACCCGTCGTCTCCTCGGGAATACTATCAAATTTGATCGGTGCGGAATGATAGTAGGGGTATTTCATCAACAACCCGCATAAGAGACAAAACAAAACTAGACAAAGAAGAATCATTAGTGTTAGTATTCAAAAGCGCCGTCTTGTACGAATGTACAGTCATTGGCTTTTCAAAATATAACTCACTTTTCAACTCACTATCTTTTTCATAGTCACATATTTCTTCTCTCTCTTCTTTATGCTCACCCTCTCGTTTGTTTTTCTCTCGTTTATCAAGGTCACTCTTTTCATTCTCTTTTTCTCAATCTCTCTTTTCTTTTCATTCTCACTCCTTTTAATTTTTTCTTTTACATTATCAATCTTTTGAACAATTTCTTTTTGTCGATCTTTTCCACATGTATTTCCTTTTACAAACTCATCTTCTTGATTACTTTCTTTCGGATGTTCACCATCTTGCTTTAGATCATGGATTTCATCTTGAACACTCGAACCCAATAACTCTCCTTGGACTGCATATTCTATAATTTCTTCCACCTCCCCCCGTTGATCTTGTTTCTTTTGCGCCTTAGAAGTATATTGTAACTGCATCCAATAATCTTCCTTGTTTACTTGTGTGCGAACCCTCCTATTATTGTCTACTGTAAATCGCCTTGAAGGTTGCTCTAATTGTCTTTGAGATGTATACTCCTCCCTCCTGTCATGCTGTACTGGTGCAAACCGCTTTCGCATCGCTGTTTTTAATTCTGCCCATGTCTCGAACGGACGCTCCCCATGTTTTCATTTGATAAGTCGCCACCATATAATTGTATGATCGGAGAACTCTTGAATTGCCGTCGACCTTCCTCCTCTCGGAGTAATCATGATAGTCAAATTCTCGCTCCATTTTCTCTCCCATCTCTAGGATATGCCTCTGTGATCAATATTGCCTTGGAAAGTATTCCTTTGAGACCCATAAGAACTTTCATAATTGTAGCTATACATGTTTCTTTGTAAAACAAAGGTTAGTAGATAAAAAATTTTCTCACACACTCCCTTACGTGTTTCGCTCAAATAATGATGAATCACTCGTGTATCGCTCAAATTTGGCTTTTACCCTCTAATAATCTTACACTCATGCCTTTTACCTCTAATATTCTCTCTAATAGGTTCTTCTTGAATTCCCCTAGCAAAATTCTTGATTTTACTAATCAATTCAAAATTACTTATCATGAAACAAATATATAGATGGTGTAGTTATCAGAATACCACAAAAATCACCGATCGATTGTCTTGTACTCCTCTTGTAGGCTTCAGACTCGTAAATTGTAGCTCCGTTTCAGAATTGATGATGATGGAACGGTATGAACTCTTAGTTAGAATTTGATGATTTGATGGTGTGCTAAAATTGGGTTAGACAATAGAATAATATGAATTTTTTTTTTTTTTTTTTTTTTTTGCAATATATATTTCGACAAAAAAAATTAAAGATAAGTAACTTGCTAGAAAGGCTTAGCTTTGATACCAAATGATAGACTCCACAAAGACGCTTGCGTGAGGTGGTCGTCGCCCGATCGTTCTTTCTAGCACAGTTGTTGGGTGAATTGCTTGCAACACCTTAACCCTCGCCTATATGTAGACGGTAATTTTGGTACAATTGCTCGCGTTCGGAATTCTGCGTTGAATGGACACCAACGACACCTTGACCCCTCGCTTATATTGAAGCGGTAATCTCGGTACAATCGACGATTGATGCGGTAGAAGACGCCACACACAACTATGAATTGTTGTATGATAAGTCAAATTGAATCTCAAAGAAATAACTAAGAAAAATACTTAGGAATTCTTCAAAGAACCAAAAGTAGAGAATAACCTCACAAATATATTGAATAATAAATAATGATAATGTGTCTGATTACATAACTTGGACCTCTATTTATACTACCCAAAACAATCCAAATCCTAATAACAATAGGAACAAATTATTCTAATCCTAATAGAAATTACAAACCATAACCCTAATTTCTAAGTAGAAATCAATTTGGAAAAGAAATTCCTATTTCTATAAAACAATAGAAACCTTATTTAGAATGTAAATCTAAACTGGAAAGAAATCCTAATTATAATAGAATTTGATAAGTATCTGGAAAATAAATCCCTAAAAATTAGGCTAATAGAATATGCCTAATATTTTAGGAAACAAAATCTTTTTCCTAAAATCCCAAAATCCTTGCCACGTTAGGATCTTTTGCCGCGTGAAACTTGCTTCTTTCCTTTGCATGTAATCTGATTATGTAAAGTTATAAAGACCCACATAATACTAGCTACATGTGAAACAAACCTGTGACGAGTCTGAAAGTCAAAGAAGAAATTATTAAACAATTCAAAGTCAGCATCATCATGGTATTAACCTACCTTGAGTGGCTGTCCAATATAGTTCCTATGCCTAAGCCCGGATGAAAGGTACGAGTATGCATGGATTATCGGGAATTAAATAAAGCTTGTCTCAAGGATAACTTTCTAGTACCTTTTATCCACATACTAATAGACAACACGATGCAGTATGGCATGTTTTCTTTTGTTGACTATTTCACTGGGTATCATCAGATCATGGTTGTTGAAGAGGACATGGAGAAAATTGCCTTCATTACTCCCTAGGGAACCTTTTGTTACAGATGTTTATCCTTTAGCCTTATCAATGCCGGTGCCACATATCAGCAAGCCATGATGGCCCTTTTTCATGACATGATGCACAAAGAGATAGAGGTCTACGTGGATGATATCATCGTCAAATCCCGGAAGGAAGATGACCATATCGACCATCTCAAAAAGCTTTTCAACGGATTGCGCATATATAACTTAAAGTTGAATCCAACCAAATGCTCCTTCGGTGTCAAATCATGCAAGTTGTTGGGATTTCTAGTAAGCAATAGAGGCATCGAACTGGATCCCTCCAAAATTTAAGCAATCACCGAGATGCCCGTGTCCCGAACAGAAAAGGAAATATGAGTATTTCTAGGGAGAATCAATTTCATAAGTAGATTCATATTTCAACTCACAGTAACGTGTGAGCCCATCTTTAAGTTTTTAGGGAAAAATTCCTCCATGAAGTGGAATGAAGAGTGTCAAAAATCTTTCCTTTTCATCAAGAAGCAGTTGATCAAAGCCCCAGTCTTGGTATCTCTAAGGGACAAGGTTCCCATGTTTATGTACCTATCAGTCAATGACAATGTTATGGGATGCATGCTGGGGCAAAAAGACGATAGAGGCAAGGAAAGAACTATCTATTAACTCAACAAAAGATCCACCAGCGGCGAACAGAAGTACACTTTGATTGAAAAGACCTGTTGTGCATTAGCATGGGCCGCCATGAGGTTACAACATTATCTTCATTGGCATACAACCTATCTCATATCTCGTATGGATCCTCTGAAGTATGTATTCAACAAACCCATGTTGAATTTTTGATTGTCCAAATGGCAGTTGATCCTCCAACAATTCGATATCATCTACGTGACTCAAAAGTCTATCAAAAGTCAAGGAATTGCGGATCAATTGGCCGAAGCACTATCAGGAAATTTCGAACCCTTGGAAACATATTTCCCAGATGATGAAATAATGACAATTCAACAAATCCATCGAGAAAATATAGTCCAATCTTGGAAATTTTATTTTGATAGAGCCGTTAACATGGAAGTCGCCTGTGCAGGGGCAATTATTATATATAACGGGAAAATAATATCCCATGTCCATTAAGCTATAGTTTGTCAACACCAACAATACGACTGAGTATGAAGGCTATATAATGGGATTGAAACTGGCTCAATCCATGGATATCAAATGGTTGTTGGTCTTTGGGGATTCTGAGTTGGTTATCAAACAAACCACCGGGGAGTATTATACCAAAGAATTGCATTTGCTGCCATATCACCAGTAAGTTATCAAGATGGGTATGGAGTTTGAGTAAATAACCTTTATCCACATCTCTCGAAGTAGGAATGACTTTGCTGATGCACCGATAACATTGGCTTCATTGATCCACATATCTGATAGGATGGGAATTTCGGATATCTAATTGGTAAGCGAAAAGGCACCAACCTATTGAAATTACATTGGAGAAGTATCAGATGAACTGCCTCCCATCAAACAACCCTGGTATCATGACATCAAAGAATTTCTTCGAGATGGATCTACACCCACTGGGACAAGTCAAGCTGAAAGAAAGTGAATCCATAAAATGGCCCTGAAATTCTATTTGAGCGAAGACGCACTTTACAAAAGGGATGCTGGAATAGGCCTTTTAAGATGCCTGGACAAAGATCAAGCCCAAAGACTCATGAATAAAGTCCATGGTGGAGTATGTGGCCCACATATGAGCGGTCATTTACTTACCAAGAAGATATTAAGAACAGGGCATTATTGGATTTCTCTCAAAGCCGACTGTGACGATCATGTTTGGAGATACTATCAATGCCAAGTCCATAAAAATGTCATCCACGCTTTTCTAAACGAGTTGCATTGTATGAGTTTGTCGTGGCCTTTTTCAATGTGGGGAATGGACGTGATTGGGCCAATAGAACCCAAAGCCGGCAATGGTCATCAATTTATCTTTACCGTGATTGATTACTTCACCAAATAGGTAGAAGCTGCCTCTTTTACCAAAGTCACCAAAGAGGTAATCATTGGTTTCATCAAAAATAATATCATCTGTTGATATGAACAACTAGAGGTGATTGTATAAGATAATGCCAAAATTTTGAACAACCAGATGATGAAGGAATTATGCAGCAAATTCTACATCAAACATCTTAACTCTGTTATCTATCGTCTCAAAATGAATGGTGCGGTAGAAGCAGCCAACAAGATTATTAAGAATTTATGCAAAAAAATGTACACCAATCACAAGGAATGGCCTTACTTATTGTCTCTTACTCTACTAGCCAACAAAATGTCAATGCACACTTCTACTGAGGCTACCCCCTACTCATTAGTCTATGGCATGGAAGTAGTACCCCCCATAGAAGTAGAAATGGAGTCATTAAGAGTGTTAATAGATGCTCAGATGAAGGATAGACCATTGGTTGCAAGAGCAGTATCACTAGTTATCTTCGATAGATGAGAAGAGGACTACAATTATTTTTCATGGTCAATTATATCAGCAGAGGATTGCTCGGTCGTATAACAAGAAAATCTGGCTTCGATAATTTAAAGAAAATGACTTGGTGTTAAAGAAGATCCTCTCCAATCAAGATGAAGCCAAAAGAAAAATCGCCCCAAATTGGGAAGGCCCTTTCGTTATCAAGGAAGTATTGATAGGAGAAGCCCTCAGACTGCAAGAAATGGACAGCGAAGAATTTCCCCAGCTTATCAACTCAGACACCATGAAGAGATACTATGTCTGAAATGCTTGAAAACCACCATCCTGGTCCTGGAAATAAAATTCAATCAAATCAATTTAGGTTTTCACTACAGAGCTTGAACTACGAAAGACCTGATCTCCTCCCCCCCCCCAATGGGAGAGTACGTAGGCAACCATCTATGGTGCGTTCAAACCAAACAAAAAAATCAAAAAACCTCGCAAACCAAGCTTAAACCCTAATAAACACCTCTCAAATTCCAAGAATATTTCTCTCCCTGTACAAAGTTCCAGCTTCAAACCATTCAAGCCAAGCCTAAACTACGTAAGACCTAATCTCCCTCCAAGAGTATGTAGGCAACCATCTACGATGCGGTTGAACCCTCGAAAGAAAGCCAAACACTTTGCCTGAACTTTAACAATATCAAAAGACTAGTTCTAAGACACCAAAAGCTAGTACACCATAAAAGCCTAAAGATCAACGACCCATTCTAAGAGATCATAGGACATCTCAAGGTCAATCCATTAAGGAGAAGTTCGGGACACATCAAGATAATAAGTCATAAGGAAAATGACAACTATCAAGCAAGTGATAAGACATATCTAAAAGGGAAGTGAATCAAAATATATTTCCTTGCCATATAATATTGTTTGATATATACAATGTATCTTGTGCATAACAAAAATGGCTAACCTAGTCTATGCAGGAAAATGAAAGCTAGTCTACAAACCCGCAGATAAACGGGATATCAAGTCCAACATGGCATCCCTCTTAGAAGACAGAAACAAATCTATAAGCTCATGCCCTAAGGTCTCCATGCAATCCAGAAGATCCATAATCATATGCATGGTGCTACCATGTTCATCTATGAATGAACTCATATCTAGAATAATGCTAGTCATGTAGGATCTAAGTGCAGTACTATCAACAATAGTAGCATCCCGGGTAGCTCGAGCCTCATCCTGCTCAACAAAAACAACATCTCGAGCCGCTCGATCATCATCCCTCTCAACAAAAGTTACATCCCTAGTAGCACAAGCATCATCCCGCTCAACAAAAGCTGCATCCCGAGTAGCTCGTGCGTCATCCCTCTCAATAAAGGTAGAATCTCAGCCAGAAAGGGCTATCAACATCAGGGCCCTAGCTTGATCCCTCTCAAATGTCATAAGATATAGCATCTGCTCTAAATACTCTACAAAAATAGTAGCAGTAGGGCTAGGGGTGTCCCTAACTAGTGCTGTTGTCAAACAATTAAATAGCTCGTCCTCGATAAGAGAATCAGGGTCTTCCATAGGCTCCTCCTTATCAAAATCAATACTCGGCTCTGAGTGAACAACCATAATCTATGAAATATCTGCCTCTAGTCATGTAAAATACTCTAAAGATCGACCCGAATGACTTGTCAAAAAATCAGCCCTCTGGCAACGAGTCCAACAATCATAAATCCTGGTTAAGTCATTCGCTGACAAAAATGGAGCTGATAGTTACTAACCCAAGGCCCCATCAAAGGGGTGAATATCCTGAAACTAATCAAACTATCCTATGACAGCTAGTAGATGATACGTGGTCACTCATCTCAAACCAGTCAGGGGTATATAGTTCATGTCAACCGTACAAGTAATAAAGCTATAAGGAGAGATGAGTCTCGAACAAGGGAAGATCGCAAATGGATCCTCAACCGCTGTCAAAAAAGCCAACCATGATGTTGCATCTGTACACTCAGTCGGGCAAAAAGAATAAGACATGGCTATCTCATGAGTGAAGCAGTTCCCATGATGTCTAAAAGTGTCGATCGATCTCAAATGGGTCACGAACCATACATACAATAAGACAACACTTCCTTTGAAAAATCACACAGGATGGGTATGGAAAAATGTGGCCGACCTCAAGGTCTCCGCCAATATCATGGGTAAGATAGTGTAACCCTCCTTGAGAGCATGATTCACTGTAATCA
This sequence comes from Panax quinquefolius, assembly GCA_020205615.1. Lineage (NCBI taxonomy): Eukaryota > Viridiplantae > Streptophyta > Magnoliopsida > Apiales > Araliaceae > Panax > Panax quinquefolius. Next base: position 82,972,943 of record CM035166.1, read on the forward strand.
GGCCAATGTCCAAATGATCCATATATAGCGGTATGTACAAATAGACCACAACACACATCAATAGAATGTCTATGCGAGTAACCTTCCACTCACCGTCAGCTATAGTGAAGTCTTCTGAATGCCGTAAATAGTTGTCCGATGATCTAAATCGATCAATCAAGAAATTTAATGACACCAGATGCCCTGAAGTGATCTCATCCATGATAACTCTGCGTCGTAAGCCGATCAGTGTCATAAACTATCATCTCATATCACTGAAAGCCATGTTAACGCAAGGCCGATCTACTGGCAAATCAGTGATGCGCTCATACTCCTCTAACGTAGGAGTCAGCTCATGGATATCAAATCTAAAAACCTATCTCTCTGGTATCCAACAAGATATCATGCCCTCTATAAATCCCAATGGTACATGGAACGTCAAAATAGTCATGGAATGTCTCAACATCTGATCAACTATCACCCGATCTGTGGGACTACCATACCATGATCTCAGAGATAAGGCTATCAATATGGGTGGTGTGCGCTCAATCTGGCTGACGGTAGATGAAGTCATCTGTAAAACCATATCATAAGACCATCCAGGGGTCAATGCTAAACTCACCTATATGAATGCATATTTGTGACATAATGCATGCATTATGATAAATGACAATATGATGCAAGGAATAGAAAGTATTGTACATACATTCCTAAATACACCATCATCTAATAAAAATTATATATATCATCTATGTCTACAACTAAAAATAAAAAGTACATAGAAATGGGGCACAACCGCCCAATATCTAACAGAGGCCTATCAAAAGATATGACGAGAGATGGGGCACAGCCACCCAATATCTAACAGAGGCCTATAAAAAGAGATAACGAGAAATCTAACCAAAGAAATCTATGTTGCGTACATCATCCGATCAATCAATCTCCTGTAACTCCTCTTGAGTCTCTGTATATCTGCCAAATGGAACATCAGGTCAATATAAAAGGGGATCTGCACTGGTGAAACTATAAGAATATGGCCCACCTGAAGGACAAGAGCCAGAGCTGGAGGGATCAAAAGAATCTGCCTCTAACGGATCTTTGTCCAAATGTCGGATGAAAAAGTGTGCCCGGTATAACTTCTAGGTCAAGTTATCAATCTGCACCAAATGAGTAGGCTCTCGGACACAGGCGATCCAGTCTGTCATCATCACACACCCAAGAACTATATCCCCAGTGAATTGAGTGGCACGTGTCAGAGCTCCAATGGTGCGAGGAGTCCACCAGCGATGGATGGCATCTTGAGTGTAAGGGCCCTCTTATAAAGTAAAGTCATCCAAGACCATCATAAGAATCTCTACGATTATCTGAGATAAAGACCAGTGTCGTCTAGCAGGAGGAGAGAATGGAATATGAATCTCCCCTATGATGCTCCTGATAGCATGCTCTCCCAAGTAGAGCTCCCAGCCTCCATCGATCAAGAGAGGAATCTGACGAGTAGATAATACATACTCTACCCCGATCGCAAAAGCCACCCTCAAAGCCTACTATTAGATGGTCCTCGAAATAGAGAACCCATATGATGACATTTGCAGACACTCAAAATTTTGCATTCCTATTACTAACCTTGTAGGAGGGCAAAATTGTCTTTAAGATATAATCCTGGAAGTCATATCAGCTCAACCTCGGAGAGAACCCTAGGAGATCCAGTTTTCAATCTAGGAGACAACCCTGATAGATTCGATTTTAATCTCGGAGATAACCTCAGGATACTCAGTTCCAACCTCGGAGACAACCCCGAGAGATGCAGTTCCAGTTTTAGAGATAACCCCAAAAAAGTCATTTTCAACCCTGGGATACTCAGTTCCAACCCCAGAGACAACCCTAAGGACATTCAGCATTCACACCAGCCCAATCTCAGAGATAACCCTGAGCAACGACTGCTACCTCTGCGCAAAGCCGGAGATAACCCAGGTTAGGGGCAAAATCATCATTTTTCCACCTCGATACTACATTCACGTCGTCTTAGCATCATTCAAACCCACATTGCATACATGGTGTCCCACAAGAACTATAGCTCAAATCCTAAGTGACAAATACACAAGACAGCACACCAGATAGAATTTGAAGACTTGAAGATCTAGTCATGGACCCATCTTCCCGGCTTCGTGCAACCTCTATCCTATGTCATTATGTAGGTCTTGACAATAACATTCTGTAAAGGTACACCACACCTTTATCGGATGCCCAGATTGAAAGTTACGAAGGTTTGAGCAGACAACGCGTTGCCCGAGTGCACATACTTTGAGACAATAGGACCCATATGGCCCGGGGCACCCCGGGCAGCCGCGAGAAGACCCGCGGCTGTCGCGGGTAGACTCGCAACCATCTGGTCTATAAATATGATCTCTTTGCAAGTCACTTGAAAAAAAAAGATAAAAGGAGAGAAAACGCTGTCCATTTCAGTCTGTAAACACTTCAAGAGTGCTCTAAACTGAGTGATTCTAAACACTTATAAGCTCGTATTTTGCTACATACTGAAATTTAATCGGTGGAAACTGAGTTTTCAGGCGTTTAAAGCTATCTAAAGTTTTCTTGGCAGCCCACTGTAAGATATTTTAGTTTTTCAAGCTTTTCATTGCTTCTATATATATATATATATATATACCATTTGGGCGCGGAAGTAGAGAATATGAGAAGAAAAGAGTGGCGCATTCAAACAACACAAATGAATTACTGAAATAATATAGTTTTACTAATAATTGAATGAAATATTTACAAGTACAGAAAAAAAGGTGACTTACAATTAACTTAGAACATTTGAGAAGTATAAGAAGAGAAAGGAGAGAGTCTAAAGATTTGTCAGAGAAGGAACTCTGAGTCTTTTTAAGTCTGTCTTGCTAACTGAGTTCAAGTTCCTTTTATAGAATAAGGAAAGAACTATTACAAAGTTACTATTACAAAAAGTGAATTATTACAGATAATATTTACTATTGATGAACAGTAAAATAGTGTTGACTTATTTACTATGCATGGACGCTTTTGGCAACTTTAGACCGAACCATGTGGTAAAAACTGCTTTTGGTGGAAAAGTTGACGCATCCTTTTGACTAAGTGGCTGCAGGGGCAGATGTATGTGACTATGGATTGCCTTTAGTGAAAAAGTAGGAATATCTTTTGACTAAGGCTATAAGAGCAGGTGCAAGTGATTGAGACATCGGGTAAATGGATCCTGAGCATCCTAAAGATTGATAGTCCCGTAAGGATCCATGTCGTCTTCCTCATCTTCATTTTTACTGGAACTGGCGCATTTGGAGGAGGAAGAAGAATATTCTGAAGCTTCTACCTCTTCATGTAACTTATCAATTCTTTTATGGATAGCATCAGCAAGGATTTTTAACTCTGTCGTTGAACATTTATTAACATTGGTAATATCAATAGAACATGAAGAATCAGCAGGGCTAGATTTTGTTGGTTTTGATTTACTAGATGATCCTTTGTCCGGAGTTGAGCTGACTGGAAGAACTGAAATAGGAACAGAGGGAAATTCCATTTGAACTTGGCCTATAATCCTATCAACACCAAATTTATCCCACCACTTGATGAAGAATTGGCGAGAAACATAAGTAATTGGGGAAACTGTGTTTTGAGTTGTTGGGTTTTTAAATAACGGAGACTGAAATGTCGTAACTTAGTATGGAGAAAGAATGTCATATTGCCATTTAAGAATCCAAGGAACCTTATATTTACTAATAAATTGGAGGAAAACCGAAATACCTTCACCCTTTGGGTGATATTTATTATGGTTGCTGAAAGGACTAAGTTGGGTTTTAAGAGGATCAGGAAGAAGGTCAAAAGAAGACCCAAATCTAGACCACCAAAGAGTAAACCAGAAGGGGATTTTACTTTTGAATTTGTGGTCGGATTGGAAGAACCACGAGTGACTATGTTATTCATTCTGATAAAGGAAGATCTTATTCCAAGCTTTAATATAATCAAAATAACAATATGAGTTTTCCTGATTAGAAAGTCGCCTAAGATCAGAAGGGTGATTTCCCCATTCAGAGAAATTAATGATTTGTTTAATATAGAGTGAATGATAAAGAACTCTAGATTCATCTTCCCTAGCATAAATGGGTTTGATGAATGTTGACTCAGTTTCAAGAAGACTATCCTTAAAATACACAAGGGCTTTATAAGGAGCCTAAGGGGTAAAATGCCATCCAGTAGGGAAATACTGGGCAACAAGCTTAATGGGGTCATCTTTTTGCTTTATAAGTAATTCAATATGGAACAAATGTTGTTCCCATTTAAGAATGTACTCTAAAGTGGGGTTACTAGGATTTGAAGAAGTTTCTCTCATTTGATTGCAAAATGGATCAACTAGTTTAGGGTTACTGGCTAAAACCGATGAAAATGGCTTGGGAATGGTGCCAAGGACCTGAAATTTATTAACTGGGTTAGGTTGAGGAACTGGGTTAACTGGATGAGGAACCAGAGATCCTTTGACTTTTGGGTCCAAAGGGCGACCCAGACCACGAGAAGAAGAGCATCTTCAAACAGTCATAGTGATGAAATAGTACCTGTGTTAATAAATTCACGAGTAAGAAAATCTGGAATTGAATTATTACTTCCTTTAATGTATTCAATCTCAAAATCAAAAATGCTTAATAGGGCTCGCCATCTAGCGAAAGATTGCTTAGAGGCCATGTTTTCAACATATTTTTCTAAGATATACTTTGTTTATTTGCAATCTTTTCTAACTAGAAACTTTTGATTCAGTAAGTCACTTTGAAATTTATTAATACATAAAACTAAAGAAAGTATTTCTTTTTTAATAGTACTGTAATTTAACTGTGTACGATTCCATGCACCAGAATGAAATCGAACAATTTATTCAGAAGAAGAAGGTGTTAACATTTGCTTGAACATACCTCCGAATCCAATGTTAGAGGCATCTGTTTGAACAATTTTAAAAGCTGAATCATTAGAGATGCCAAGGCAAGGTAAAACCTTAACATATTTTTTAACTTGTTGGACGACAGAAGTATGAATGTCAATCCAAGGGGGAGGATTAGTTTGTAAACGCTGAAAGAGAGGTTTACAAATCTTCTTGAGATTTTCATAGAACTTGCAAATGTAATTGAGCGAGCCTAGAAATCTCTGCAGTTGGGTCTTGTCTATAATTTTATATGGGAATCTGTCGGCAAATTGAATACCTCTATCAATAGGCCGAGTAAGTCCATGATAAATATTAAGACCAACAAACCTAACCTTAGTCTGAAACAGACTGCATTTTAAAGGAGAAAGAACAAGACATGGGTCTTAACTGTCTTGAAAAATGAATTCAAGTGTTTAATATGTTCTTCAATGGATTTGGAAAAAACAAGGATATCATCGATATAAACAATGTTGAAGTGACTAAAGGGGTTTAAGATGTTATTAAGGATATTTTGAAATTCACTGGGGCATTATTCAAACCAAATGACTGAACGTTCCATTCATAATGACCGAATGGGGTAGTGAACGTCGTTTTGTACCTTTCATCTGGGTGGATGGCGACTTGCCAAAATCCTGATTTTAGGTCAACCTTACTAAAAATGGTGGCAACACTTAATCTACTAAGGAGATCTTCCTTATTTGGTAAGGGGTACCTAATCCACTCAAGAACTTTGTTCAATGGTTTGTAATTAATAACTAGACGGAGAACACCTCTCTCCCTTTCTGCTTCATTATTGACATAAAAGGCAGGACATGACCAAGGGGATTTACTATGTCTAATTAAACCTTTATTAATGAGATCATTAATCTCTTTTAAGCATAATTCCATTTGTTCATGACTCATTTGAATAGGTCTAGCTTTAGTAAGGATTAAATTTTCTTTAAATTCCTTAGCATAAGGGAGCTTAACTACATGTTTCTTACGATGCCAAAAAGCAGTAGGAGAGTCAGAACATAGATTATCATTTAAATACGTTCTTAACTTAGCAATTTCTTCTTGAATTCTTTTACTCTTAAGCTGTTCTTCAACACGCTTATAGTTAATCTCCTCTTTTAGAAAGTTTAAATGGGTTGTTTTTTAATTTAAAAGATTTAAAGAGTTGGAAATAGATTCATCTTGGATAAACCTCAAATCCCTTTCTTTAGGTTTAATAAGAAATTTAAATGTTATTTTCTTACCTAAATGGTCACAGCTTAATCCTTTATTGCTGGTAGTGAAATGATATAACAAATATATAAATGGTAGACCTAAGATGATCTTATCAGTAAGATTGCATATTAAAACAAATGAAGTTTTAAAACACATATTATCTTGACAGATATATACTTTAGGTAATTTATATTTTATTTCCATTTGACTACCGTTAGCAGAATTCAGTTTTTCACTAGTTTTCTTATAATATTTAGTGGGGATAAGACCTTCCTGAATATAATTCAGATATGCGCCAGTATCAACTAAGGCAAGGAGTTGTATTGAGAAAGTTTTATCGATAACTAAGTTAATAGAGATATACCATTTTTGAATGGTGATATCTTTAATTTTTTTAAGGGAGAGACCTTGAATAAAGATTCAAAGAGATCGGTCTCTTCTTTAGTACCTGATGATTTTGGTTCATCTTGATTTTCATCACTAGAAGAGGAATCATGTACCAGAAGGTCAGATTTTTTATCTTCAATTTCTTTTCTTAAGTTAGAAACCTCTATTTTTAAGTTAGAAATTTCTCTCTTGAGTTTATTAACTTCCTGATTTAACTCTGGAAGGGTAATTTCTTTGACTGGAGATTTAAATCTTTCAAGATTTTTATTAAGGCTAAATATAGGCTTTTTTTAGCTTTAAAAATCTTGTCTTTAATTCCTTTATCTTTAATTAACAAATCTTTCAACTATTTTGTATATTGAACTATTAATTCTGGGTCAGTAATTTTACTAATTAAATCAATTAACAAAGAGCTCTCTTCATCATCTTTGGTAATTACATTTAATCTTTTAACACAGCAGCTTTCATTACAAATCTCAACACATATAGTAACTTCATTATCACTATTTGAATCATCGTTGCCTGTACTGTTATTAGAAGAATAAGGAATTTCAAAACCTTCATCATTACTGACATTGTTCTTTATTCTCATTAATTCTAATAGTTGTTCAGTATCTTCAACAGAAACATTTAACTTAGATAACTTCTGCTTGATTTTACACTCACTCTTGTAGTGCCCTTTCTGCCCACAATTGTGGCAAATAATTTTACTTTTATCAAACCTTTTGGGTTTTTTTAGTTTATTTTTTACTAGTTTTTGGTTTAGTATAGTAAATATGTTGATTTTTATCTTTGTATTGATTATGTTTTCTTTTATGATGTTTATGACTCTTACGAGACTCAATATGTTTATGCATGAGCTTTCTTCTAGAGGGAGCTACAGGGGGTAAACCATATTGTTCGCAAAAAGTTCCTAACTCATATTTGGTTTTATTCTTATCTTTACTGGCTTGTTTAGCTAATTTACAATCAATACACATCTTTAAATCAATCTTTTGAATATAACTTATAATATCACCATAGGTAAGATTATCATAATCAATGTAACCTAAATTTTTGCTTAGCTCTTCACGAAATTTATGTGCAAATAAAGTAGGTAAATCGTTAACGAATTTTTCTTTCCAAAATAGTTTATTACTATCATTCCACAACATAACTCAGGAAGTAAACACATCTTTGTACCATCTAAAATCACTTAGAGTGGGACAGGTGAGGTTACTTAATTGATCGTGAATTCTTTAAGAAATGTTACTAGGGGTTCCAACAAAGTGTTTAATGATAGTAAATATTAAAGTATTAACTCCATCAGGCGGACCAATACCAGCATCTTCATCGAAGATGGGATTGCCATCATCATCCATTTGGACATCATGGATTATCGATAACCTATCGTCTTCTGTGAGATATTTTTCCCACCAAGACGTAAATCCACTAGCTATTAATTCAACAATGTCTGGTTGGGACAGGTTGTTGAATTTAGTAATATAGCTATTTGCTACCATGGACATATGATCTAATTTATTTAAAATTTCTTGTTCACTAAATCCATCAATGTTCCATTCATAAATCTTACTTGAGGACACAGAGAATTGTTTATCTAGATTTCTCTCTTCGAACTGTAGATCCGGAGGAGTAGGTCTAGAATACCAATTCTTGGTAATACTAATGTTATTAACAGTTAATTTTTTCAGTTGATCATTAATATCCGTAATTGAATCAGACTGATCAGAAGGACTATCGTTTTCATTATCAAATTCTACTTGATTTATTAGAGCTATAGTGCCGCTTATACTGGTTTCAGTTTTTAGTTTTTTAAATAACTTATCAATAGCCTGGGTAAGGTCACTATCTTTACTAGGTAAGCCTAACTTATATCTGTTTTCTGGTAATTCAAGTAAAGGATGTTCAATCAACAGTGATGGCCCCAGCCATCATCAGCTTTTGGCAAAACCAGGAAGCAGTCAACGACAACATCATTGTTGTCCCCTAGTAAACAGCTTTTACTTTAGTAAAATGTTTTTACTTTTACCTTAGTAAATGTAAATATAAAATGTTTCTTACGTTTACTTTTACTTTAGTAAATTACTTTTACTTTGTACTTTTACTTCAGTCAATGTAATAGTGAATCATGCGTGATTCAATAGTAATTTACTTTTCAGTTTTCTATTTAAGTTCAAAGTATTTAGAGTTAATCAGGCTTAATTGTAAGGTTTTCCTTACAGCCTCACCCGAGGTCCTCTCCCCTTTCTCTCTAGTTACTGAAGAAGAAGCATGTTGCTTCCTTCTTCTAATAAGATGAAGAAGATGTTCTTCGTACTTCTCTCTTCCATTTACAGTTTATCTAGGTTATACGTAATCCCTTCCTCAACTGTTTATAAATAAAAGAAAGAGAGTACTTTTCCGATTCACCGGTCATCTTCTTAATCTTTTCTTCTTTCTATTTAAGTTTTACAATTTAAAACTTATCCGTTGTTAAATGGTATCAGAGCCACACGATTGGGTCTTGGTTCTGTTGGTGGTTTCGATTGAAAATAGTTAGATCTTTTTTTTAAATGTTTCTTCAAACTTTTATTTCTTTTGCTCCACTTTAAATCGCCTAAATTGTTGTAAACCACCTCTAATCGCTATAAGTCCCGTTATGCCGTTGTAAGTCTCCACGATTGGGAGAAGTTTAGGATAAGGGAATCCTTAGATCTACAGGTTGGGGCAAGAACGGTTCGAGTTTAAGCGGAATGACAAAAGAAAGAATTTTTGTTTAAACAGTTAACAAAGAAGTCTCATGTTAAGATCGAGTTCACTGAGAGTAAATAAAAAGTTTTTACAAAATTAAAGAAATTTTGAAGATCTTGAACAATTGTTCGGTGAAATTTTTTTTCTCCTTGATAAACCAAATTTTGAGGGGTTGAAGGGTATTTTTCTGGAAAAAGATTTTTGGGGTCAAAATGTATAGGGATGGTGATCCATCTGAGAAGATGATCAACAGCGCCCTCGGGCACCAACAGGAGACGGACCAATTAGTCAACAAAGATGGCCCAAGTCATCATCAGCTTTCAGTAAAAGCAGAAAGCAGTCTACAACAGCATCATTACTGTCCCCCAGTAAAACAACTTTTACTTTAAGTAAAAGGTTTTTACTTTTACCATAGTAAATGTAAATATAAAATGTTTTTTACCTTTACTTTTACTTTAGTAAATTAGTTTTACTTTGTACTTTTACTTCAATAAATGTAATAGTGAATCATGTGTGATTCAATAGTAATTTACTTTTTTGGTTTTTATTAAGTAACTCAAGTGTTTAGAGTTACTCAGGCTTTTCTTACAGGTTTTTCATTTGTAAGAAACCTCACTCGAGGTCCTCTCCCCCTTATCTCTAGTTACCGAAGAAGAAACTTGTTGCTTCCTTCTTCTAGTAAGATGAAGAAGAAGTTCTTCGTACTTCTCTCTTCCATTAATAGTTTATCTAGGTTATACGTAATCCCTTCCTCAACTGTTTATAAATAAAAGAAAGAGATTACTTTATCGATTCAATGGTCATCTTCTTTAAGTTTCTTATTTCTGTTTAAGTTTTACAAATTAAAACTTATCCGCTGTTAAATGGTATCAGAGCCACACGGTTGAGGCTTGGTTCTGTTGGTGGTTTCAATTAAAAACGGTTAGATCTTGTTTATAAATGTTTCTTGAAACTTTTATTTCTTTTTCTCCACTTTCAATCGCCTAACTTATTGTAAAACACCTGAGATTGCCATAAGTCCCATTATGCCATTGTAAGACTTCAGTGTGGGAGCCGTTTAGGCTAAGGGAATCCTTAGATCTATAGGTATGAGTTTACTTAAGGCAAGAACGGCTCGAGTTTAAGTAGAATGACAAAAGAAAGAATTTTTGATTAAATGGTTAACAAAGAAGTCTCCTGTTTAGATCGAGTTCACTGATAGATCAAGTCTAATAGAGCGATCCTTTGTATCAGACGCAGTCTGATTTATTTTTAAACAAAAAGTTTTTATAAAATTTAAGAAATTTTGAAGACGTTGACCACTTGTTCGGTGAAATTTGTTTCTCCTTCTTTTATAAACCAAATTTTTGGGATTGAAGGGTATTTTCCTGGATAAAAATTTTGGGGTCAAAATGTATGGGGATTGTGATCCATCTAAGAAGATGATCAACAAAGCCCTCCAGCACCAACAGGAGACAGACCACTCAGTCAACAAAGATGGCCCAAGTCATCATTAGCTTTCAACAAAAGCAAAAAGCAGTCAACAACAGGATCATTGCTGTCCCCCAGTAAAACAAGTTTTACTTTAAGTAAAATGTTTTTACTTTTACCATAGTAAATGTAAATGTAAAATGTTTCTTACGTTTACTTTTACTTTGTACTTTTACTTCAGTAAATGTAATAGTGAATCCTGCGTGATTCAATAGTAATTTACTTTTGAGGTTTCTATTTAAGTAATTCAAGTGTTTAGAGTTACTCAGGCTTTTCGTACAGGTTTTCATTTTGTAAGAAACCTCACCTGAGGTCTGCTCTCCCTTCTCTCTAGTTAACGAAGAAGAAGGTTGTTGCTTCCTTCTTCTAGTAAGATGAAGAAGAAGTTCTTCGTACTTCTCTCTTCCATTTACAGTTTATCTAGGTTATACGTAATCCCTTCCTCAACTGTTTAGAAATAAAAGAAAGAGATTACTTTACCGATTCACCGGTCATCTTCTTTAAGTTTCTTCTTTCTGTTTAAGTTTTTTGAATAAAACTTATCCACTGTTAAATGGTATCAAAGCCAAGTTGTATTGTTGTTTTTAATTGCTAAGTAAGATCTTTTCAATCAACAATTCTTTCATTTTTCAAAACCGCTTTCTTTTCATTATTCTGAAGTCACCTAATTTACCTGTAGTCCACCTAGTTCGTGTCTAACCTTTTGTAAGTCTCTTGGCTGAGCAATGTCGGGTTATAGAACATAGGTTTGAGTCTACTTAGGGTAAGAGGGTATGCATGAAATAATAATGAGTTAGAATTATTTTTAAAACTAGTAAAGATGAGTCGATTATTTAGATCTAACTCCTCAGTTAGTAACCAGTCAACTTTGCCCCCGGTTCCAGACATAGTCAACCAAGAAGAACACAATTATGAAAACATCAGTCAAGTTTTAAATAATTGGAACATACCCAAAGTTTCTCCTAGAGAAATTTACCAGTCAACTTTTTTAGATAATTTCAAAACTGATTATAATGTTAAAACAGTTGAAAAAGTTTATGCCATTAACAAAGAATATGAAAATTGTAGTCTTTTATCCCCTGATGTTATTAAAAACATAGGAAAAATGGTATAATTTTATTCATATTAGACTTGTTCAAGTTGCAGTTAAACCACTTAACATTAAAGGTATTAATTCAAGTATCTACCTCTGTCTTAGAGATGCTAGATTTTTTAATAATCATCCAAGTATCATTGGAATGAAGGAATCAAGTCTGTATAGTAGTCCTATCCATTTCAATTGCTTTCCTGATTTCACTTTAAGCCTGAGTGACCACAATTTATTAAAAGCTCTAACACTAAACATTAAAACTGCGGGTGAGATAACTCAAATGATTTAAGGTTCTCAACCTCTTGCTTTGATTTATAGGATTTATGTAAGACCCCAACTTTTTGAATAAAGATTAATTTTTCTTGAAATATATATTTTTGAATATTATGGTGTTGATTTGATATAATGTTATAGTTGTGGGTAATATTTACAAATTTTGCAAAGTACGCAAGTTGTTATATAATATTCGATTTGTCGGGGAATATTCGTTTTAACCAGGAATATTCGTACAATGACGAAATCATTGGTGGACCCCCACAACGGAATTATTGTAGGATTGAGAAAACGACAAAAATATTTTATGAATATAACGGCGGAAGTTTTACCGTTAACTGTTGAACTACCCGGTAGTAAAAGTACAAGATGTCTGGCGTGATTGCGTAGTAACTGCGGTATTGATTATTGATGCTTACGTGAGAAGTCACTCGGTTATACTCAATTATTGCTCTGATAATTCTTTGCATCATATCTCTCATATTATTGATTCGATTATTGTCATAGTATCATCTGCATAATATGTTATTTTATTAAATCAATAATTGAGAGGACAAAGTTATTCATATTATTAAATTGTAATATTTACAATGTCTAGAAGTTCTGTCAAGGAGAGGTTTGGTCACCTAATTGCGCGCCAATAGGGAGAAATCCTTATTGGAAAGCCCCCTCTTTCCTGGGAACGATCTGGTTGATAAATATTGTGAGTTATAATATTAATGATGAATGTTATTAAAATTGAAGTTGTGTTCGAAGTTGAATTTGGAGACGTGGATGTGATATTTTAGTCCGGAACGATGAAATTAGTAAAAATAGTCTATAAACACAAAATTTTCCAAAATTCACTATTTTGTCAAAAAGTCAACAGTTGACTTTTTTGGGAAAAGTCAAACTTCAAAATTTCAAAATTTATATTTTTGATAAAAACGGTTTCATTATGTTGGAATTATTTGTGTTAGTGAAAATCGACAATTATTTCGATAATAATTGATGTCTGGAGGTTATATTGACCAATCGGGTATTTAACAGGATAAATGAGCAATTGATTGCCATTATTTCTGTGATGCCCCCAAAAATAGGTATACATCACCCATCTTGGGTCGTCAGATACATGGTGCAAAATTCAAATACAACTTACTAATACAACTGTCGTGTACAATACGACAAAACATAAACTGTGAGTTTGAATACAAATATTGTCTACTAGAGATTATACAAACTCAAAAGGAGTCCTTATTACAATTATTATCACACTATTTCACGAGAATAGTGAGGACTACTAATGCTATCCTCGGACCATTACTCCGTTCCCAGGCTGCGTCCCGACTATATTCTCATTTCAAGAGAAAAAAGTGAAAGAAAGGGTGAGCTCAACTAGCCCAAGAAGAAATATTATGACTAAGATAATGCAGAATAAATTATCATTAGTCTTCAACAAAGGTTAAACCGATAAAATATAATAACATCAAGTTTAATCGGCAACGGAACCAGCAATCCATTAAAAGAGTCAAGTAGAAAATAAAATCTACTATCTTTTATGATTTAAAAGGTTTTTCATCACTGTTATAGCTGAGACTCAGCTTAATAAATATTCCACATCATCGAATCACCCCTGCACTACGACCGAGGATATTCTTTAGTATCACGACCACAATTATCCATGCACTACGGCCAAGAATATTTGTGTATTCATTAATGGTCATGATCATGCCAACAACTGTCCATCAATGCACTACGGGCCAATGAGGATTTTTACCACATCATTTGTAACATTACGGTCATGATTACACCGAATAATCCCTAGTCATAATCATACCAAGTCCATCTATGCACTACAGGCCACAGATGACTTTCAAAAAATTATAAATATGAGGATGATGACAATGATATAAGAATTCAATAAAACAAGTTCAAGAATTAATTTATCCAGGAACCAATAACATCCAAACTGTCAACATGATACTGCTTTGTAGAGTAAAATTCAAGAATACTCAGAAGAATATTTCCATGAAAGGATACTGGATGAAGTGCAAATATCAAGGATATTACACTAATTTCATGGAGTATAGAAGTCAAAGTTTTAACCAACTGAGTATAATAAAGAATGGGATAACAAAAGAAATCACCATGCATGCGATAGACCACACAGGAAGGTTATTCCAACAGAATAATAAATAATAGAACCAGGTCCGGCATAAAACGCACAAACAGGATATTCCAACAGAATAATAAAGAATGGAACTAGGTCCGGTGTGAAACACACAGACATTATATTCCAACAGAATAATAAAGAATGGAACCAGGTCCGACGTAAAACACACAGACAGGATGTTCCAACAGAATAATAATAAGACGGAACCAGGTCCGGTGTAAAACACATAGACAGGATGTTCCAACAAAATAATAGAAGAATGTCACCAAGTATAGGGTAGACTGCGTATACAGGTTATTCCAATAGAATAATAAGCAATGGAATAACAACAGTTCTCTTCATGAATAAGAAAGAATAACACCCCTTACAGGTACAACAAATAATATCCCTTACCGTAAAAGAAATTGAATATAAGAGTAGGGAAGGAGCAGAATACTTTTCTATAGCTTCTCTATAATTTCTCTCTCTAGAGTTTCAGTGAATTCGTAAGAAATAATGTAGGAATGAGCTTCTATTTATAGGAGAATGGAAAGGCACTGTGTAAGGATATTCACGGACGTAACAGTAATTATTCGGACGAAGTTCACGGTTCCAATGTATCAATATTTTCTTTTCAAGGTGCTGGCCAATGAGGAAAACCAACACATGCGCATTTGAAGCTTTAACCAATTAGGAATCATCCTAATTCACAAGTTTGAAAATTTTGGCAAATAAGTCCAAGCTTTAAAAAAAATCATTGCATCCTGTCAAATTAACTCTACCAGGACCACCACCATTTTGCCATCTTTTTCTTCTTCAATACCCATGACCACATACTGAGCATATTATTCCAACGTGATGAATTATATTACATATATATATATATATATATATATATATATATATATATATATATATATGCAATTCATGACTTTTCTTACATCCCATGACAATTATGTAACCCCCACCTCCCGACAATTTTCCAATATATACATACTATATATATAATACTAATACTCATTCCACCATTTCCACTTTTCCACCAAAATCCACTATCATCAATTATATATATATATATATATATATATATATATATAATAAAGATACTTCCTTCCTTGTTACGCCCATTTCTCTCCAAAAAAAAAAAATTACTTTCATCATATATCTTTATATACCAATTATATATCTATATTCACACACAATTTTCACTTTCCCACCCACACATCATTTTTACTGCACTCTTACACACACACACCATACACCTTTCACTATCACACACACACATAACTTACACCCATCACTTTCATACTATCACTTTTCTACCATTTTCCACTCACACACACAACATATATATATATATATATATATATATACATACACACACATCACATACATATATATATTAACTCCATCCCCTATAAGTAACTCCCTCCCACCCCCAGTTCTAAAATCAGTTTTTCAACACATATGGGCCCCACACGTGGCCCCCAAATGTGGGCCCCACCTTTAAATAAATTATACCGATTATTTTGAAAAATAGGTAAATGGGAGTCTATAAAATAAGCAAAACTGAGTAACTTCTCACATAAGCATCAATAATCAATACCGTGTGCTACTGTGCAACCACGCGTATTACTGTACTTTTACTACTGAGTAGTTCAATAGTATTAACGGTAAAACTTCCGCCGTTATTTTCATAAAAATATTTTTGTCATTTTTTCAATCCGACAATCATTCCGTTATGGGGTCCACCAATGATTACTTGTGGTTATAATATTCCCCGCTAAAAAAACGAATATTCCCCGACCAATCGAATATAATACAACAACTTGCATACTTTGCAAAATTTCTAAATACTACCCACAACTATAACATTATATCAAATCCACACCATAATATTAAAAAAAAATATTTCGAGAAATTTAAATCTTTATTCATAAAATCTGGAGTCTCACAATCTCCCCTCCTTATATAATTTTGCCCTCGAATTTTACGTACGTACCTGGTATGCCGAACAGATGCGGACACTTCGTCAGATTCTAACTCTTGAGGTATAACCTTTAAGCGTAGAATATATTCCAAGATTTAAACAGGTACATCTTCATACGTTAAATCATCCGCTATTTCGTCCAATTTTAAATCAATAATGTGGTTCGGGTCGTCCACATATTTACGTAACATCGATACGTTAAAAATGTTATGAACACGCGACATACTTAGCGGTAAAACGAGTCTATAAGCCACAGTTCCTACTCGATCGAGGATTTCAAATGGGTCAATTAAATTGAGGGTTGAGATTTCCTCTCTTCGTCGATTCTTGCTTCTAGAATAACGCCCTCTTGAACCTTCTTCTTCACATTCGTCAGCTCTGGGTTTGTAGCTAGAGCGGCTTTAACATTATCGATTAAAGTCGATTCTAATCGTATATTTGTTATCTTCACGTGGGTTCATATATTCGCACTTATAACCACATACGATCTTCTACTCAACTCGTCATCTACCACGTTCGCTTTTCCACGATGATATTGAATGGTACGATCGTAATCTTCAACAGCTCGAGCCAACTTCTTTGGCGCATGTTACGTTCGTTTTGGTTGAAGAAATATTTGAGGGTTTAAGAAATGGGTTTTGTACTGTGGTCAATACAAAATTCTATTTCACGCTCTAGGGGTAAGAAGTTTTCAAGAATACGTCAGGAAATTTGTTAACAATAGAAATATCATTCAAAACTGTGACTCTCATCCAAGACTTGGATAACACGTCACATTGATACCTATCAACTTTCTATCGTCATTCACGACGTTGCCTACAGAAAGTCTGGCTTCGGTGCATTCCACACAAGAAAGTCAACAACGAAAGGATCGGGGCTCTTTAGTTATGGCTTGATATGACAATGATTGACTTTAGTGGTTTGGTTGCTTGAATTCACATAACAGGTTGGTTAGGAATATGAAAGCTAACAACCTTACGAAAAGCATGATGAGTAGTTAACCAATCGTTTCCAAAAATCATATCAAAGGAAAGTATTTTCAAAGAGATAAGATCAACAGGTAACGTGAAAGTGTCGATTTGAATCAAACAAGATTTATAAATAATGGAATTAACGAAGGTTCCTCCTAACAGAGTTTCAACAGATAAGTCAAAGTCAATTTTTTTTTTTTTTTTTTAAGAGCCAAGTTTAAACGTTGAACACAACTAGGTGAGATACAAGAGTGGGTAGAACCAGTATCGAATAAGGTACAAACTTCGCAAGGGTTTATGATTAGCTTACCCGCGATAACTTCATTTGGGTTCCTCACTTGTTGGGAAGTCATGACAACCGCTCTCCCTTGAACTACCCGGCTTTGACTTGTCTGGGGTAGCATTTAGTGTCATCACTATCGTTGGAATTAACTTTAATATAGAGCATATTCTACCCTCAACTGCTTCATCGTACTCCTGATTCATGATCTGAATCATCAATCCTAGATCCATATCGAGTTCAGATTGACCGCTCTGTATAGGGAAATTCAAAACTCAATGTTGGGTTCTCCCAATTGCTGTCCAAAAAGAGAAATGTATATCATCTATTTTAGCCTTTTTGGATCGGATGTCTCTTTCTGCAATATCAACACGTCGTGCGACTTTTACCCACGCATCCTTCATTCTCACTCGTTCAATTGTTTCTTCTTTCAGCTAATCCTTGATATTTGAATTCTCAGATTCCAACTTTAATATCTTACACTGTGCCAAAGTGTGATTTTGTTCGAGCATCACATATCGGGTAACACAATTTTGAATCATTACATCTCTTTGCTCCACGACCTCCTGCCGTTCTTCAGCATTCTCTTCTAACTCATGAACATGATTTTGTAATTCTAAGTTTTGATCATAAACTTCTTCTAACCAATTCTCCTCAGGTTCATCTTCTTCCTCTTCTTCCTCACTCTCAGCTGTTACCTTTGCCACTAGCTCGGGTGCAACTATTAGTTCTTCACTTACCACGTAGATATCTCTAATTTCTTCTTCGCCTGATATTACATTATCCTGGTTGGTGATTAGAGGTGCCACGATCTCATTCACTCAATTATTGACATTTTCAGTTGCCATTTTCAAATACTGCCACAAAACAAAGGTTATTTAACATGTCACATATTATCAATATACTCTAACCAACCAATTAAATAACAAATAAACTTAGGTAGGTCATACTAGTGAAAGAATTCCCCGTCTCTCCCCTCCTAGTTCTTGTCTCACATCTCAGCCAGGGATCATATTCCTAAGCTTTGATACCAACTGTGACGCCCCCAAAAATAGGTATACATCACCCATCTTGGGTCGTCAGATACATGGTACAAAATTCAAATACAATTATTACCTAGAGATTATACAAATATTGTCTACTAGAGATTATTGTCTACTAGAGATTATACAAACTCAAAAGGAGTCCTCATTACAATTATTACCACACTATTTCACAGAATAGTGAGGACTACTAATGCTATCCTCTGGACTATTACTCCGTTCCTCGACTCGTCCCAGCTATATTCTCATTTCCTGAAAAGAACAGTAAAAGAAAGGGTGAGCTCAACTAGCCCAGTAAGAAATATTATGACTAAGATAATGCAGAATAAATTATCATTAGTCTTCAATAGTGTTAAACTGATAAAATATAATAACATCAAGTTTAACTGCAGCGGAACAAGCAATCCATTAAAAGAGTCAAGTAGAAAATAAAATCTACTATCTTTTATGATTTAAAAGGTTTTTCATCACTGTTATAGCTGAGACTCAGCTTAATAAATATTCCACATTATCGAATCACCCCTGCACTACGGCTGAGGATATTCTTTAGTATCACGACCACAATTATCCATGCACTACGGGCCAAGAATATTTGTGTATTCATTAATGGTCATGATCATGCCAACAACTGTCCATCAATGCACTACGGGCCAATGAGGATTTTTACCACATCATTTGTAACATTACGGTCATGATTACACCGAATAATCCCTAGTCATAATCATACCAAGTCCATTTATTCACTATAGGCCACAGATGACTTTCAAAAAAAAAAATATAAATATGAGGATGATGACAATGATATAAGAATTCAATAAAACTAGTTCAAGAATTAATTTATCCAGGAACCAATAACATCCAAACTGTCAACATGATACTGCTTTGTAGAGTAAAATTCAAGAATACTCAGGAGAATATTTCCATGAAAGGATCTTTGGATGAAGCTTAAATATCAAGGATATTCCACTAATTTCATGGAGTATAGAAGTCAAAACTTTAACCAACTGAGTATAATAAAAATGGAATAACAAAAGAAATCACCAGAATGCGATAGACCCATTGAGCAGGGAGTTATTCAATAGAATAATAAATAACGGAATCAGTCCCGCCAGAAACGCATGCAGTACGAGAATATTCAACAAAATAATAAATACGGAATCGGAGTTTGGCGAAACGCATGCAGACAAGATATTCCAACGAGTAGTAATAAAGACGAAATCAGTCCGGCAGTAAAAGCGCATGCTGATGAGGATATTCCAATGAGAAAAAAAAGCGGAACCGGTCCCGGCGTAGAACGCATGACGAGGATGTTCAACAGAATGATAAAGAATGGAACAATAGAAGAATTTCACCAAGTATAGGGTTGCCAGCGTATACAGGTTATTCCAATAGAATAATGAAGAATGAAATAATAGAAGTTCTCTTCATGGATAAGAAAGAAATAATACTCCTTACCTTAGAAAAATTGGATACTGGAATAGTGAGGTAGCAGACTTCTCTTCTTCTTTCTATAATTTCTCTCTATAATAATCGCTCTAAAGCTTTTGTGAATTGGTGAGAAATGAAGGAAGAATGAGCTTCTATTTATAGAAAAATATAGTTTTGATAATTGCACGTTTTGGGGCTCGAAAAATTACAGTACAATACCTCCAACTTTTCCTTTATTTTTAATCTAGTCATGGAAGTATTATCAAGCTTGCACCACCTCCCCTAATAGTAAATAATGTGATTCAATAGTAAATTATGTGAATCAATAGTTCTAGACGTGTGAAAATATGAATTACAGTATAGTACCTCCATCTATACCTCCATTTTTAACTTAGTCATGCAAGTATTATCAATCTTGCACCAACTCCCCTAATAGTAATAAGAATGTGAAACAATAGTATACACATGTGAACAAATAGTATTCATGTGAAATAATAGCAATTAATTGCTCATTTATTCGGTTAAATACCCGATTGGTCAATATAACCTCGAGACAACAATTATTATCGAAATAATTATCGATTTTCACTAATACAAATAATTCTAACACAATGAAACCATTTTATCAAAAATATAAATTTTGAAATTTCGAAGTTTGACTTTTCCTGAAAAAGTCAACTGTTGACTTTTTGACCAAATAGTGAATTTCAGAAAATTTTGTGTTTATAGACTATTTTTACTAATTTCATCGTTCCGGACTCAAATATCACGTCCGCGTCTCCAAATTCAACTCCGAACACAACTTCAATTTTAATAACATTCATCATTAATATTATAACTCATAATATTTATTAACCAGATCGTTCCCAGGAAAGAGGGGGCTTTCCAATAAGGATTTCTCCATATTGGCGCGCAATTAGGTGACCAAACCATTCCTTGACAGAACTTCTAGACATTGTAAATATTGCAATTTAATAATATGAATAACTTTGTCGTCTCAATTATTGATTTAATAAAATAAATATTATGCAGATGATACTGTGACAATAATCGAATCGATAATATGAGAGATATGATGCAGCAATTACTGTAGCAATAATTCAGTATAACTTAGTGACTTCTCACGTAAGCATCAATAATCAATACCGTGGTGTACTATGCAACTATGCGACAGACAGCGTATTCTTTACTTTTACTACCGGGTAGTTCAACAGTTAACGGTAAAACTTCCGTCGTTATTTTCATAAAGTATTTTTGTCATTTTCTCAATCCGACAATAATTCCGTTGTGGGGGTCCACCAATGATTGTGTCGTTGTACGAATATTCCCTATTAAAACGAATATTCCCCGACCAATAGAATATTATATAACAACTTGCGTACTTTGCAAAATTTGTAAATATTACCCACAACTATAACATTATATCAAATCCACACCATAATATTACAAAATAAAAAATTATTTCTAGAAAATTAAATATTTATTTATAAAATCTGGGGTCTCACAACGTAAGGCTGAAGCATGGATAAAGCAGATCACCAAGATATTTGATGTCTTGGGATGCTCCGAGGAGCAAAAGGTTCCTTCGCCACCTTCATGTATTGCGTGAAGAGGCGACATCTTGGTGGGAATCAGTAAACGCACTCTGACTGGCCGACTCAAGATGTCTTGGGAGAAGTTCCAAGAGCTATTCAACGACAAGTACTTTCTCGAAAGTATTCGTCACATGAAAGAGGTGGAGTTTATCAAGTTGGAACAAAACAATATGACCGTATCGCAATACGAGGCTAAATTTGCGGAGTTATCCTGGTTTGCATCCCATTTGGTCGATAATGAAGAGCGAATTATGCGAATGTTTTTAAGAGGTTTGAAACCGGAGATACATCAATATCTTATTTCTCATAATTTATGTTTGTACTCAGATGTTGTAAATAGGGCTCGATTATTGGAGGAGCGTAATGTCTAGTCGCAACAACGACAAAAGGAAAGCAACCGACAAAGATGAAAATACCCGGTGGTATGAAGAATCGAAATGGTGACAACAAGCGTGGAGGGAATTAACATGCCAGAAATGGTAACCACTTCGGTGGTAATCATAGCCAAGACAATAAGAATGGACATTTCAAGAAGATGAGATTCTACAATGATGCAAAGACGTCAGCACCAACACCCGTTGTCAAGGAAGGAGAACGACCACCTATCATATGCTTCAAATGCGGAGGGGAGGGACACATCAGTCCAAACTGTGCGATGCCATCCAAAGCATGTTATAATTATGGATGAGAAGGTCACCTAGCCCGATTTTGTCATTCACCGAAGACAAGTTCAGCCAGGATAGAGGCACCAAAGGCCGTCCCAGAAAAGTCAAAGCCGGTGGTGCAAGGGAGAGCGTTTGAAGTGACCTCCCAGAAAGTAAGGAACCCGAACGAAGTCATCACGGGTAAGCTTATCATAAACTCTAGCGAAGTCTATACCTTATTTGATACCGGTTCTACCCATTCTTTTATTTTTCCTACTTGCGCTCAACGTTTAAATTTGACTCAGGAGAAATTAGACTTTGACTTATCTGTTGAAACTCCATTAGGAGAAACCTTCATTACATCCTTGCATCGCTTATAAGTCTTGTTTGATTCAAATCCAGAATACATACGTTACCTGTCGATCTTATCTCCTTAAAAATACTTGCATTTGACGTGATTCTAGGGATTGATTGGTAAACTACTCATCATGCTAAAATTGATTGTTTTCGTAAGGTTGTTAGCTTTCATATTTCTAATAAACCTATTATGCGAATTCAAGCGACCAAACCATTAAAATCAATCATGGTCATCTAAAGCCATAAAGCTATTCGTTTATTGAAAAATGGATGTCAAGATTTCTTAGCTCATGTCACGGATTTAAACAAAAATACGTCAAATTTGAAGGATATTTCTATTGTTAATAAATTTCCTAACATATTCCCTAAAGAACTTCCTTGCCTACTCCCAGAGTGTGAAGTTAAATTTTATATCGACCTTGAACCCGGTACAAAACCCATTTCCAAAGCCCCATATCGAATGGCTCCTATTGAACTTCAGGAGTTAAAGACCCAATTGCAGGAATTGTTAGACATTGGCTTCATTCGTCCTAGTACATCTCCTTGGGGTGCTCATGTTCTATTCGTGAAGTAGAAAGATGGGAGTATGCGACTTTGTATTGATTATCGGGAGTTGAATCATGTCACCATCAAAAATAGGTACCCATTGCCACGTATTGATGACCTGTTTGATCAGTTACAAGGAGAACAATTTTTTTCAAAGATCGATCTTCGATTCGGATATCATCATTTGAAGGTTAAAAGCGAGGATATTCCAAAGGCGCGCTTTCAGAACTTCGATGCGGGCATTATGAATTCTTAGTCATGTCTTTTGGATTGACTAATGCTCCTCGCCGCCTTCATGGATATGATGAACAGAAAGTATTCAAGGAATATTTGGATCATTTTGTGGTCGTCTTTATTGATGACATCCTCATATATTCCAAAAACCGTGAAGATCATGAGCAATACTTGAGGCTGATACTCCAAAAGCTTCGTGAAAACAAGCTATATGCCAAGTTGAAGAAATGCGAGTTCTGGCTTGAGGAAGTTGCATTCCTTGGGCACGTGATATCAAGTCATGGGATATCTGTTGACCCGATAAAGATTGAAGCAATTCAAAGCTGGGAGCAACCTAAATCAGTGTCCGAAGTACGTAGCTTTCTCGGATGAGCTGGTTATTATCGGAGATTCGTGGAAGGATTTTCTCGAATCGCTACTTCATTAACTCAGCTGACTCGAAAAGATATAAAGTTCGATTGGAGCGAGGATTGTGAGAAGAGTTTTCAAGAACTCAAGAGAAGACTCATTTCAGCACCTGTTTTGACAATACCATCTGGCTTAGAGGGATTTGTCATCTACAGTGATGCTTCAGGCAAAGGGTTAGGATGTGTTCTCATGCAACATGGGAAAGTCAGAGCCTATGCCTCACGACAACTCAAAGAATATGAGAGGAATTACCCTACTCATGATCTAGAGTTGACAGTTGTCGTTTTTGCACTTAAGATTTGGAGGCATTACCTGTATGGAGAGAAGGTGGAGATCTACACTGATCATAAAAGCCTCAAATATTTCTTCACCCAAAAGGAACTCAACATACGACAATGACGTTGGCTTGAACTATTGAAACATTATGATCATACCATCCAATACCATCCTGGAAAAGCGAACGTGGTAGCTGATGCACACTGAGTAGAAGATCATATGCGGGTACGAGTGCAATATTGTCAACGCAAAGGCCCATTTTGTATGACTTGCAAAGGATGGAGTTAGAGATAAAGACTCCAAGGACCCACATGATGATGGCAAACATACGAGTAGAACTGACTTGAATCAATAAAGTTAAAGCTGCTCAAGCTACAGACCTGGAGCTAATGCGTATGAAGAAGAAAGTGCAAGAAGGTGCTATGCCGGAAGCAAGAATCGATGAAGAAGGAATACTTCGAGTTAACTCCAGACTTTATGTTCCTAACGACCTTGATTTAAAGTATAAAATCATGATGGAGGCGCACAACACACCGTTTGCAATCCATCCTGGGAGTACCAAAATGTATCATGATCTTCGACATTCATTTTGGTGGAGCAATATGAAGAGAGAGATAGACGGAGTTTATCTCAAGGTGTTTAACTTGTCAACGAGTCAAGGTGGAGCATCAAGTACCAAAAGGTCCATTGCAACCACTTGAAATTCCAGAATGGAAGTGGGAATACATTACTATGGATTTTGTTACTGGACTTCCCAAGGTTTCTCAAGGCATAGATGCAATTTGGGTCATTATTGATAGATTGACCAAGTCTGCTCATTTCCTACCTATACGAGAAACTTATACACTTGAACGTCTTGCTCGTATGTACATAAACGAGTTTGTAAGACTGCATGGTATGCCAGTATCCATAGTTTTTGATCGAGACCCAAGATTCACTTCAAGTTTTTGGGTTAGTTTGCAAAAAGCTATGGGCACGGATTTACGATTTAGCTCTGCATATCATCCTTAGACGGACGGGCAGTCGGAGAGGACTATTCAAACTCTTGAAGATTTATTAAGACTCTGTGTCCTTGACTTCAAGGGAAGTTGGGATAAGTTCTTACCATTAGTGGAGTTTCCCTACAACAACAGTTATCAAGCAAGTATTGGCATGCCTCCATTTGAGGCGTTGTATCGAAGAAAGTGTCGTTCTCCAGTATGCTGGGATGAGGTGGGTGAAGCAACATTGTTGGGACCGGAGTTAGTACGTATGACTACAGAAAAGATTCAAACGATCCAACAACGTATAAAAACCTCACAAGATCGACAAAAGAGTTATGTTGATCTTCATCGAAAGGACGTGGAATTCGATATTGGAGATCATCTGTTATTATGTGTTGCTCCATGGAAGGGAGTTACGAGATTTGGAAAGAGAGGAAAGCTCAACCCTCGATTCATTGGCCCATTTTTAATCCTCGATCGAGTAGGAACTGTGGCGTATAGTCTCGCTTTACCGCCAAGTATGTCTCGTGTTCATAATGTTTTTCACATATCTATGTTACGTAAATATGTGAAAGACCCGAACCACATTATTGAATTAGAACCAGACGAGATAGAGAAAGATTAATGTATGAAGAGTTACCTGTTAAAATCTTGGATAAAAAGGATCATATTCTATGCTCCAAGGTTATACCTCAAGTCAAAGTTTTATGGAGAAACCACAATGTGGAAGAAATGACTTGGGAGTTAGAATATGAGATGAAATTAAGATATCCTTACCTCTTCGACATACCAGGTACGCACCCTAATTTCGAGGATGAAATTTCATGAGAAGGGGAGGTTGTAAGACCCCAACTTTTTGAATAAAGATTAAATTTTCTCGAAATATTTTTTTTTGAATATTATGGTGTGGATTTGATATAATGTTATAGTTGTGGGTAATATTTACAAATTTTTCAAAGTACGCAAGTTGTTATATTATATTCGATTGGTCGGGGAATATTCGTTTTAACAGGGAATATTCGTACAACGGCATAATCATTGGTGGACCCCCACAACAGAATTATTGTCGGATTGAGAAAATGACAAAAATACTTTATGAATATAACGGTGGAAGTTTTTCGTTAACTGTTGAACTACCCGGTAGTAAAAGTACAGTAATACGCGTGGTTGAATAGTAGCACACGATATTGATTATTGATGTTTACGTGAGAAGTCACTCAGTTATACCCAATTATTGCTACAGTAATTGCTGCATCATATCTCTCATATTATTGATTCGATTATTGTCATAGTATCATCTGCATAATATGTTATTTTATTAAATCAATAATTGAGACGACAAAGTTATTTATATTATTAAATTGCAATATTTACAATGTTTAGAAGTTCTGTCAAGGAGAGGTTTGGTCACCTAATTGCGCGCCAATAGGGAGAAATCCTTATTGGAAAGCCCCCTCTTTCCTGGGAACGATCTGGTTGATAAATATTGTGAGTTATAATATTAATGACGAATGTTATTAAAATTGAAGTTGTGTTCGGAGTTGAATTTGGAGACGCGGACGTGATATTTGAGTCCTGAACGATGAAATTGGTAAAAATAGTCTATAAACACAAAATTTTCCAGAATTCACTATTTAGTCAAAAAGTCAACAGTTGACTTTTTGGGAAAAGTCAAACTTCAAAATTTCAAAATTTATATTTTTGATAAAAATGGTTTCATTGTGTTGGAATTATTTGTGTTAGTGAAAATCGACAATTATTTCGATAATAATTAATGTCTGGAGGTTATATTGACCAATCGAGTATTTAACCGGATAAATGAGCTATTGATTGCTATTATTTCACATGATTATAACTATTTGTTTATATGTGTATACTATTGTTTCACATTCTTGTTACTATTAGGGGAATTGGTGCAAGATTGATAATACTTGTATGACTAAGTTTAAAATAGAGGTATAGATGGAGGTACTATACTGTAATTTGTATTTTCACATGTCTAGAACTATTGATTCACATAATTTACTATTGAATCACATTATTTACTATTAGGGGAGGTGGTGCAAGTTTAATAATACTTCCATGACTAAATTAAAAATAAAGGAAAAGTTTGAGGTATTGTACTGTAATTTTTTGAGCCCCAAAACGTGCAATTATCAAAACTATATTTTTCTATAAATAGAAGCTCATTCTTCCTTCATTTCTCACCAATTCACAAAAGCTTTAGAGTGATTATTATAGAGAGAAATTATAGAAAGAAGAAGAGAAGTCTGCTACCTCACTATTCCAGTATCCAATTTTTCTAAGGTAGGGGGTATTATTTCTTTCTTATCTATGAAGAGAACTTCCGTTATTCCATTCTTTATTATTCTATTGGAATAACCTGTATACGCGGGCTACCCTGTACTTGGTGAAATTCTTTTGTTATTCCATTCTTTATTATTCTGCATTGAACATCACATGCAACATGCGTTTCTGTGGGACACAGTTCCATTATTTATCATTCATTGGAACATCCTCGTCTCATGCGTTTTACGTGGGACTGGTTCCGTCTTTTATTATTTTGTTGGAATATCATGTATGCATGCGTTTACTGCCGGACTCGATTAAAATCTTTATTATTTTGTTGGAATATCCTGCTCATGCATTTTACGCCCCGAATCGATTCCGTTATTTATTATTACATTGGAATAACCTCGCCTGTCTGATCTGCCTATCGCATGCCTGGTGATTTCTTTTGTTATTCCATTCCTTATTATACCAAGTTGGTTAAAGTTTTGACTTCTATACTCCATGAAATTAGTGGAATATCCTTGCTATTTGCGCTTCATCCAGTATCTTTTCATGGAAATATTCTTCTGAGTATTCTTGAATTTTACTCTACAAAGCAGTATCATGTTGACAATTTGGACGTTATTAGTTCCTGGATAAATTAATTCTTGAACTTGTTCTATTGAATTATTATATCATTTTCATCATCCTCATGTTTATATTTTGTTGAAAGTCATCTGTGGCCTATAGTGCATAGATGGACATGGTATGATTATGACCAGGGATTATTCGGTGTAATCATGACCATAATGTTACAAATGATATGGAAAAAGTCCTCATTGGCCCGTAGTGCATTGATGGACAGTTGTTGGCATGATCATGACCATTAATGAATACATAAATATTCTTGGCCCGTAGTGCATGGATAATTGTGATCGTGATACTAAAGAATATCATTGGCCATAGTTCTGGGGTGATTCGATGATGTGGATTATTTATTAAGCTGAGTCCCAGCGATAAAAGTGATGAAAAACCTTTTAAATCATAAAAGATGCAGTTAAACTTGATGTTTGTTATGTTGTATCAGTTTAACACTGTTTAAGGCTAATGATAATTTATTCTGCATTATCTTAGTCATAATATTTCCTACTGGGCTAGTTGAGCTCACCCTTTTACTTTCATTGTTCTCTTCAGGAAATGAGAACGTAGCAGGGACTAGTCGGGGAACGGAGTGATGGACCAGATGATAGCATTAGTAGTCCTCATTATTCAGTGAAATAGTGGAAAATAAATGTAATAATATTGAATTTGAGTTTGTATATTGTCGAGACGACAATATTTGTATTAAAACTCACGACTTATGTTTTTTCGTCGTACTTTTACGGCGGTTGTATAATTAAGTTGTATTTGTATTCGATTACCATGTATTTGACGACTCAGAATAGGTGATGTATACCTATTTTGGGGGCGTCACAATTTATTATAAGACCATGAAAACAAACTTAAATGTTCATGCTCTTAATAAAAGTCCTAAAGATCAAACTGTTTTAATTCAAAGTTCAACTAGTGATGCTAATGTTCAGATCCCGAGATCCATCCTCTAGAAAGACATTATTCTACCTAGTCAATGGACTTTACCCAGTGAAATACCTCAACAACCTGTAGTTAACAACTTATTAAACATAGAAAATGTTAGACAATTTTTACGATGGAGTCAGTAAAAATAAGTTTGAACACACTAGAAGACCAGTTATTATAGAAGATTTTACTAGTTCTTCAACACCTTCAGTTCATACTCGAAGGGACACTGAAGTACTCAGTAACCCTTCTATTAGGGATATAAAATTAAAAGGTATCCTTAATCAAGGTCAAACTAGTCATCCTTGTTATACTCGGAATGATCATGTTGAAGAAGAGGTTCTTCTTCTCCAACGTCTTCGAGTTTCCTACTAAATCGATTTTGATGCTCTATTAATAAACAATTAAGTGTCATTAAAAAGGAATTTGAATTGGATTGGGATATTCTTGTTAAGGATTTTAATTCCAAATCTAATAAAGGAAAAAGACATTTATTTAGGTCTAATCACCCTACTGAGAAAGAACGTGATAAAATTGTAAATAGATGGAAGAGATTTATTAAAAATGAAGATATAAACATTACTTTTTACGATTGGTATGATCAATATCAAGGTAAATGTAATGTTACAACAAAAACACAATGGATTAAAGAAGATAAATCAAAGGTTTCCTCTTGTCATCCTCCTTTAGAAACCGTTCTTATTCCAGTAAAAACACTTCAGTTATTGCCAGTCCTTTAAAGATTTCTGATGATAATAAAGATGATAAAAAAAATTATTGAACAAAACAATTTTGCAAATCAATATCCAGCAACCTTAGGAAAGCAACTAGATAAAATAGAAGAAAAATTAGAAGAAATAGTTCTAAAAAACCCTGATTCAAAAATTGATCATCCTTTACTTAAATTACAAGAAAATAGAAATAAATTAGGCTTACCTAATAAAGATAGTGAGCTTACCCAGTTTATTGATAGGTTATTTAAGAAACTAAAAACTGAAACCAGTACAAGTGGCACTATAGCTCTTATTGATCAAGTTGAATCCGATAATGAAAACGATAGTCCTTCTGATTAGTCTGATTCAATTACTGATATAAATGATCAATTGGAAAAATTAACTATTAATAACACTAGTATAACCAGGAATTGGTATTCTAGACCTACTCCTCCAGATCTACAGTTCGAAGAGAGAAATCTAGATAAATAATTCTCTGTGTCCTCTAATAAGATTTATGAATGGAATATTGATGGATTTAGTGAACAAGAAATTTTAAATAAATTAAATCATATGTCCATGGTAGCTAATAGCTATATTACTAAATTCAACAACTTGTCCCAACTAGACATTGTTGAATTAATAGCTAGTGGATTTACTAGTATTCTTAGGTCTTGGTGGGAAAAACATCTCACAGAAGACGTTAGGTTATCGATAATCCATGCTGTCCAAATGGATGATGACGGCAATCCCATCTTCGATAAAGATGCTTGTATTGGTCCACTTGATGGAGTTAATACTTTAATATTTACTATCATTAAACACTTTGTTGGAACCCCTAGTAACATTACTGAAAGAATTCACGATCAATTAATTAACCTCAATGTCCCCCTCTAAGTGTTTTTAGATGGTACAAAGATGTGTTTACTTCCCGAGTTATGTTGCGTAAGGATAGCAGCAATAAACCGTTTTGGAAAGAAAAATTCGTTAACGATTTACCTTCTTTATTTGCACATAAAGTTCATGAAGAGTTAAGCAAAAATTTAGGTTACATTGATTATGATAATCTTACCTATGGTGATATTATAAGTTATATTCAAAAGATTGGTTTAAAGATGTGTATTGATTTTAAATTAGCTAAATAAGCCGATAAAGATAAGAATAAAGCCAAATATAAGTTAGGGACTTTTTGCGAACAATATGGTTTACTCCCTGTAGCTCCCTCTAGAAGAAAGCTAAGGCATAAACATATTAAGTCTCGTAAGAGTCAGAAACATCATAAAAGAAAACATAATCAATACAAAGATAAAAATCAAGATATTTACTATACTAAACCAAAAACTAGTAAAAAAATCAACTAAAAAACCCAAAAGGTTTGATAAAAGTAAAATTGTTTGCCACAATTGTGGGCAGAAAAGGCACTACAAGAGTGAGTGTAAAATCAAGCAGTAGTTATCTCAACTAAATGTTTTTGTTGAAGATACTGAACAACTATTAGAATTAATACGAATAGAGAACAATGTCAGTAATGATGAAGTTACTATATGTGCTGAGAATTATAATAAAAGCTGCTGTGTTAAGAGATTAATTGTAATTACCAAAGATGATGAAGAGAGCTCTTTGTTAATTGATTTAATTAGTAAAATTACTGACCCTGAATTAAAAGTTCAATATAGAAAACAGTTGAAAGATTTGTTAATCAAAGATAAAGGAGTTAAAGAAAAGATTTTTAAAGCTAAAAAAAAGCCTATATTTAGCCTTAATAAAACTCTTAAAAGATTTAAATCTCCAGTCAAAGAAATTACCCTTCCAGAGTTAAATCAAGAAGTTAATAAACTCAAGAGAGAAATTTCTAACTTAAAAATAGAGGTTTCTAACTTAAGAAAAGAAATTGAAGATAAAAAATCTGACCTTTTGGTACATGATTCCTCTTTTAGTGATGAAAATCAAGATGAACCAGAATCATCAGGTACTTAAGAAGAGACCAATCTCTTTATTCAAGGTCTCTCCCTTAAAAGAATTAAAGATATCACCATTTAAAAATGTTATATCTCTATTAACTTAGTTATCGATAAAACTTTCTCGATACAACTCCCTGCCTTAGTTAATTCTAGCGCATATCTGAATTGTATTCAGGAAGGTCTTATCCCCACTAAGTATTATAAGAAAACTAGTGAAAAATTGAATTCTGCTAACGGTAGTCATATTGAAATAAAATATAAATTACCTAAAGTTCATATCTGTTAAGATAATATGTGTTTTAAAACATCATTTGTTTTAATTCGCAATCTTACTGATAAGATCATCTTAGGTCTACCATTTATATATTTGTTATATCCTTTCACTACCAACACTAAAGGATTAAGCTGTGAGCATTTAGGTAAGAAGATAACATTTAAATTTCTTATTAAACCTAAAGAAAGGGATTTGAGGTTTATCCAAGATGAATCTATTTCTAATTCTTTAAATCTTTTAAATTGCAAAACTACCCATTTAAACTTACTAAAAGAGGAGATTAACTATAAGCATGTTGAAGAATAACTTAAGAGTAAAAGAATTAAAGAAGAAATTGCTAAGTTAAGAACGTATTTAAATGATAATCTATGTTCTGACTCTCCTACTGCTTTTTGGCATCGTAAGAAACATGTAGTTAAGCTCCCTTTTGCTAAGGAATTTAAAGAACATTTAATCCCTAATAAAGCTAGACCTATTCAAATGAGTCATGAACAAATGGAATTATGCAAAAAAGAGATTAATGATCTCATTAATAAAGGTTTAATTAGACATATTAAATCCCCTTGGTCATGTCGTGCCTTTTATGTCAATAATGAAGCTGAAAAAGAGAGAGGTGTTCCCCATCTAGTTATTAATTACAAACTATTGAACAATGTTCTTGAGTGGATTAGGTACCCCTTACCAAATAAGGAAGATCTCCTTAGTAGATTAAGTGTTGCCACCATTTTCAGTAAGTTTGACCTAAAATCAGGATTTTGGCAAGTCGCCATCCACCCAGATGATATGTACAAAATGACGTTCACTACCCCATTCGGTCATTATGAATGGACCGTTCAGTTATTTGGTTTAAAAAATGCCCCCAGTGAATTTCAAAATATCCTCAATGACATCCCCCTTCAGTCACTTCATCATTGTTTATATCGATGATATCCTTATTTTTTCCAAATCCATTGAAGAACATATTAAACACTTGAATTCATTTTTCAAGACAGATAAGACCAATGGTCTTGTTCTTTCTCCTTCAAAATGCGATACATTTGTTTTAGGACTAAGGTTGATTTCTGGTCTTAATATATATCATGGACTTACTACTTACTATTGATGAGCTATTCAATTTGCTTGAAATGATTAGAGATAAAATTACAGACAAGACCCAATTGCAGAGATTTCTAGGCTCGCTCAATTACATTGGCAAGTTCTATGAAAATCTCAAGAAGATTTGCAAACCTCTCTTTCAGCGTTTACAAACTAATCCTCCCCCCTGGACTGACATTCATACTTCTGTCGTCCAAAAAGTTAAAAAATATGTTTAGGTTTTACCTTGCCTTGGAATTTCTAATGATTCAGCTTTTAAAATTATTGAAACAGATGCCTCTAACATTGGATTCGGAGGTATCCTCAAGCAAAAGTTAACACCTTCTTCTGAATAAATTGTTTGGTTTCATTTTGGTGCATGGAATCCTACACAGTTAAATTACTGTACTATTAAAAAAGAAATACTTTCTTTAGTTTTATGTATTAATAAATTTCAAAGTGACTTACTGAATCAAAAGTTTCTAGTTAGAATAGATTGCAAATTAGCAAAGTATATATTAGAAAAAGATGTTGAAAACATGGCCTCTAAGCAATCTTTCGCTAGATGGCAAGCCCTATTGAGCATTTTTGATTTTAAGATTGAATACATTAAAGGAAGTAACAATTCAATTCCAGATTTTCTTACTCGTGAATTTATTAACACGGGTACCATTTTGTCACTATTAGTGTCCGAGGAGGCTCTTCTTCTCGTGGTTAGGGTCGCCCTTTGGACCCAAAACTCAAAGGAACTCCGGTTCCTCATCCAGTCAACCCAATTCCTCAACGTAACCCAGTTAATAAATTTCATGTTCTTGGCACCATTCCCAAGCCATTTTCATCGGTTTTAGCCAGTAACCCTAAACTAGTTGATCCATTTTGTAATAAAACGAGAGAAACTTCTTCAAATCCCAGTAACCCCACTTCAGAGTACATTCTTAAATGGGAACATCATTTGTTCCATATTGAATTACTTATGAAGCCAAAATATGACCCCATTAAGTTTTGCTGCCCAGTATTTCCCTGCTGGATGGCATTTTACCCCTTTTGGATCCTTATAAACCCCTTGCGTATTATAAGGATATCCTTCTTGAAATTGAGTCAATATTCATCAAACCCATTTATGTTAGGGAAGATGAATCTAGAGTTCTTTATCATTCACTATATATTATACAAATCATTAATTTCTTTGAATGAGGAAATCACCCTTCTGATCTTAGGCGACTGTCTAATCAGGATAACTCATATTGTTATTTTGATTATATTGAAGATTGGAATAAAATCTTCCTTTATCAGAATGAAGCACATAGTCACTCGTGGTTCTTGCAATTCGACCACAAATTCAAAAGTCAAATCCCCTTTTGGTTTACTCTTTGGTGGTCTAGAATTGGGTCTTCTTTTGACCCTTCTTCCTGATCCTCTTAAAACCCAGCTTAGTCATTTCAGCAACCATAATAAATATCACCCAAAGGGTGAAGGTATTTCTGTTTTCCTCCAATTTATTAGTAAATATAAGGTTCCTTGGATTCTTAAATGGCAATATGCCATTCTTTCTCCATACGAAGTTATGACATTTCAGTCTCCGTCATTTAAAAACCAATCAACTCAAACCACAGTTTCCCCAATAACTTATGTTTCTCGCCAATTCTTCATCAAGTGGTGGGATAAATTTGGTGTTGATAGGATTTTAGGCCAAGTTCAAAAGGAATTTCCCTCAATTCCTATTTTAGTTCTTCCAGTCAGCTCTATTCCGACCAAAGGATCATCTAGTAAATCAAAACCAACAAAATCTAGCCCTGCTGATTCTTCATGTTCAATTGATATTACCAATGTCAATAAATGTTCAACGGCAAAGTTAAAAATCCTTGCTAATGCTATCCATAAAAGAATTGATAAGTTGCATGAAGAGGTAGAAGCTTCAGAATATTCTTCTTCCTCCTCCAAATGCGCCAGTTTTAGTAAAAATGAAGATGAGGAAGACGACATGGATCCTTACCGGACTATCAATCTTCAGGATGCTCAAGACCCATTTGCCTGACGTCTCAATCACTTGCACTTGCTCCTACAGCCTTAGTCAAAAGATATTCCTGTTTTTTCACTAAAGGCAGCCCATAGTCACATGCACCTACCCCTGCAGCCACTTAGTCAAAAAGATGCGTCAACTTTTCCACCGAAAGTAGTTTTTACCACATAGTTCGGTCTAAAGTTACCAAAAGCGTCCATGCATAGTAAAAAAGTCAGCACTGTTTTACTGTTCCTTATTCTTTCCTTATTATGGTTGCTGAAATGACTAAGTTGGGTTTTAAGAGGATCAGGAAGAAGGTCAAAAGAAGACCCAAATCTAGACCACCAAAGAGTAAACCAGAAAGGGATTTGACTTTTGAATTTGTGGTCAAATTGCAAGAACCACGAGTGACTATGTGCTTCATTCTGATAAAGGAAGATCTTATTCCAAGCTTCAATATAATCAAAATAACAATATGAGTTATCCTGATTAGACAGTCGCCTAAGATCAGAAAGGTGATTTCCCTATTCCGAGAAATTAAGATTTGTATAATATAGAGTGAATGATAAAGAACTCTAGATTCATCAAAAAAAAAAATTTGAATTTTATGCATACAGGCAAGCCAAGTGGCTCGGGATTTTTGGAGCAAGAGAGATTCTTCAAGAGCCAAAGCTTTCCATAAGGATGAGAGCATTTGTCTTCTAGGGCAAGCGAGACAAGAGTTTAAGGATCTGCATGAAAAAATCTTTGAATGGTGACCGGTGAGCTGCGAGGTGCTAACATTCATCGATAAGTTACCGTTAGAAGAGTTCAAGGTTTTGAGGGCACACTTGAATCTTGAAGTTTCTCATTAAAGATGAAAAAGGATTTCCACAAATTTCGATTCTCCAACTGGTCAGAGGCAATGACATCAAAACCTTCCAACTCCGGCATGAAGTTAAAGAATTGGAATGGCTTCTTGGCTTTCCGAAGAAGCAGACCAATATTAAGTAATACTGGACAATGATCGGAAAGACCACGAGGACCATAAGTGACTAGGGAATCGGACATTAGATTGAACCAAGAACTGTTACCCATTGCTCTATCCGACTTCCTATGAATAGGATTAGCAACCTGACAGTTCCACCATGTGTGCAGAAGCCCAATATCACGAATATCAAGAACCCCAATAGTGTCTACAGCGATCGTTGAAATCGATCATACCCGCGTCCCAAGAAGAATCACCACCTTCCGATTAGAGACACTCTTGATAGTGTTAAAGTCCCCAAGAATACACACCAAGTGTCAGGGAGGACAAGGAATTTAGGGTAGACCTGGCCCGGCGACGTTCCACTATAGAATTCTGCCATAGACTATATAAGCCAAGATTGGAGAATTGCCATAAAGAGGAAAAGAGCTTGAAGTGGGATACTTGGGGCAGATTAAAACAGGACATCCACTTTCCAAATAGAAGGATCGGCCCACCCAAATCCGCCGTCGGGTTCGAATTGGTAGTCATAGTTAAAGATCCAAACCCGATTCGGAGAGATAGCATGAAATGTGGAAGCATTTGGAGCTTTTATTACGGTCTCGATGAGGCCCACAAAAGAGATATGGTTGTCTAACAAAAAGTTGCAAACAAAAAAGCTGCTTTGGTTTTTATTTAAACCTCGACATTATATGAGCAAAAAGAATGTCATAAAAAAGGGGAGTAGGATTAGTCTAGAAGGGGAAGACCCCTTGGACCTTTGTTCCTCTTCTTAGAATTCTGAAGAGGCTCCTTTCGAGCCTAGTCTTCGCAGCAGGTCCCGCATTCCTTCTCATCAACTTGCTTAAGCTTATCCATTAAAGGGTTAGGGGATAGGAGATTCGGACTCATCACCGGGAATAAAGGGGAGCAATAGGGAGAAGGCATTGGTGGAAGGG
The DNA here is from genome assembly GCA_020205615.1 of Panax quinquefolius. Taxonomy (NCBI): domain Eukaryota; kingdom Viridiplantae; phylum Streptophyta; class Magnoliopsida; order Apiales; family Araliaceae; genus Panax; species Panax quinquefolius. The sequence continues at coordinate 83,009,684 of CM035166.1, forward strand.
AATGGAGAGGTGGAAAGGGAGGGAGAGCTTTTAATTCCTTTGGAAGCAGCGATCCATGAACCTTGGGGTCGGGAGGAGGAGAGGCCTTTGTTGTGCAAGGAATAGTGGAACAAGGGGCCTCACCTGAGGGATTCGAGGAGTGTTTGGGAACCCAACGAAAATTAGTTTTAGGGCATTTGAGAAGGAATGGTAAAACATTTACATTTAGAACATGAAGGGCTGCTCCAATACTCCACTTTCACTACTACAGCATATCAACCGAAGGTATTCAACAAACACAATGACATTGATGATGCAGGAAATGAAGACAAAGCTTCAATCTCGATACATATTCGAGCAAAACTCATGGGTTCCAACTTTGAAGTCATGTCAGTTGACAATAAATGTGAGCGTTCCAACTTTGAACCGCACTGCTGCCGGGTAACTTAGACCTTCCTTTGTCCGAGAAGAGAGAGGGGATATTCTTGAACTTTACCCATATCGGAACTTTGCTACTATCGGTTATACTGAAATTAACCCCTTCCTGCCACGGCTGTAAGCAAAGAAGCTTGGACGCTATGTGCCATGGACCCGAGGCTAAGACATTGTCTCTTTCTATCACCGAATCAAATTTGAATAAGAAGTACCCCTTATCATGAAGATAAACTTTTGTCAAACCAAGGTGCCCCCATAATTTTTTAGCAGAAGATTCAACCAGCTTGAACGGGAGCTTCGAGTGGATAAAATGACCAACAAGGCTAGAAGACCATTTATTAAGGCCAAGTTGAAGGATTTCCACAGGGGGGTTAACCGTAACACTCCCTTCAGTCGGCAAGGGGGGAAAGAAGCTCAACCCCAAGTTCTTTTCATTAACTGAATTGGCAACTACCGAACTCCAGGACTTAGGGGGGATAGGCAAGCCAGCAACATTATCCTGGGCATACAAGGGTGGTGGGGGGATGTAATCAGAACCAGAGGACTCAGTGGACAACAATAAAGTCCTCATGAGCATTAGCTAGCGCAAAGCAGACAAGAATCGAACACCTTGCAGCATTAGCTAACGCAGCAGCGAGATATCCCAATAGAAGAGAGGTTGTTAACATCTTCAAGAGGAAGTCCCAAAGCGTAAATATAGTCCATCGACTTGACATTCTTCCTTCTTTCAAAGAAGGGCTTCTTCACGGTCATTCTTAGTGAAGTAATGGATGCTTTTAAAGATATCTTTGAAATGCCGAGGTATTGGGAGGACCAAGGACTCCTCCAATCGAAAGCAAAGCGATGAGAGATTCATCAGGCCGAGTAGAAACATTCGAGGGAATTGGCTCAGATTCCTCCAAAGCGGCAGAGGCTAAAGGAGAGTTTGGAATGGAGACACCAAACTCTGCCAGCAAATCCCGAGAAGGACCACTCTCCGAGTTTCCAGCGGAGAGATGTGGATGATCGACCATGACACCAAAGTGCGGAAACGAGGGAGAGGCAAGAGATTGAGCAGGGGTGAGGGGGGGAGGGGATAAGGTTAAGACTGGATGTTAGAGAAGAGGAGGCCGGAAGGGAGGGATAGGGAGGATGAGAAGGAGAGAAAAAACTCAGAAGCTAGAATGGGTAAACTGAAAAGTTTGGTAAGGATGGAGAAGGTAGGTGAGGATGGGCGGGAGACTAAAAAGGAAAGAAAGAAAACGGAAAGGAACGGGGGGAACAAAGCCGGACTAAAAACCTAGAGAGAAGGGAGAGCAATCTCAAGAGAGAGAAACTACCCTATTCATCTTCCCTAGCATAAATGGGTTTGATGAATATTGACTCAGTTTCAAGAAGGATATCCTTATAATACGCAAGGGATTTATAAGGAGTGATGAGTGCATATTATTCATTTATTTTGATTCCATTATAATTAGTTTTATTGCATGTTTCATGTATATATGAGCTTATTAAGGTGTTTAATGATTTCAGGAAGAATTGGAGCTGAAATGAGGAAAACGAGAAAATTACAGGGTTTTCAGCAATATGTTTGATGCATGGTTTAGGCTTGGGACTTGAATTTTATTGTAGGGCTCTTCTTTAGATTTCTGGAACATCTTGAATCGTCCCAATCGGAGTTCATATGAAAAAGTTATGATCTTTTTACTAAATAGACGTTGAACCTCAAAGTTTGGAAGTTGCAATTTACACAGCAGTCAGTTGGAGCCTCATTTCGAACTTGATGCAGCACGAATTTGTCAATTCTCAAAGAATGAAATTTGTATATCTCGTCGATATCTTTGTTTTGATAGGTAGCAGGCCCCGTATCTCCTCCCAGATCAAAAGTTATGCTTGTTTTACCAAAGAAAGTCACAGGAAATAGAAATTCGCCCCAGCGAATTTGAGCGGGAAAATTGGGAAATCTTGGATTTTTGAAAAGTTTCTAAATGCATATTTTGACAGATTTCTACATGGAATTGGATTGATATTTCTATTAGAATTAGGATATCTTTAGACTAAGATTTATTTCCAAATTGGATTCTATTTCTTTATGAAAACTAGTTATGATTTGTAATTCCTTTTAAGATTTGGATTTCTACTTCCTATAGGATTTAGGACTTTGTCTAGCACTATAAATAGAGGATCATGAGAGTCAGGGTTTTATTCATTCAATCATCGACTACATTCTCTCATCTGCAATATTGGAGGATTGAAGACATGAGCTAAGTTCTTTTTGTTTAGTTCTAAGGGATGTTGAACCTTATTTATAATTAATGGTTAATTGAGTATTCATTATTTATTCCTTCTCACATGAAATTCATTCTTGATAATCTGATTTAATTTCTGAATGTTATTTGGCTTAACTGATTTGATTTCTGCAGGATTGAGTTGGTTAACGAATATCATATGCTAGATCAAGGAATAGTATTACGTGTAATTGATATTGTTTCTAATCACAAGTAGTAATTAGTAATATGTGATTTTGGACAAGCTTTTTAGTATTGCTATGATTATTAGAAGATAAGTTAAACAATCCGAACTTATGTGTTTGTTGCTTGGAATAGTCTAATTCCCTAGTTCTTAATGCTGCTATTATATTAAATCTAGAGAGTTTATTCTAGGTTATATAATTGTTAGAATCTTGTAAAGAGCTTGTTTCTTTGAGTGACAATCTAAGGGGAGTTTCGTGTAGCAGAGCTTGTTGTTACCTAGGGCTATTAGTTTCATTAAAGGGTAAATAATGTTACACTTGATTAATCTATTATTGTAAAAAGGTGATCCGAATCAAGAACTCAAGCTTTTTATTCATTGTTTATTCTTATTAGTTTATTCTTGTTAATTTAATTAATTAATTCAAAATCCCCTTTTCATTAGAAATCATAGGATAAATATAAAATAAATCACTCTCTGTGGGATCGATCCTTGCTTACTATTGTGCTAATTGTTTAAATTTGTAAAGTGAAAGTGAGGTTAATTTAGGAGTGTAAACGACAGTCCCCAAATTTTGGCGCCATTGCCGGGGAGTGTTATTTGTTTTTGTTTATTCTTTGTTTTCGTTTATTTTTATTATTTTCTTTTTCTTTTTCTTTTTGTTTTATTACTTAATCCTCTAACTTTGATTTAAATTTTGATCAAGAGATAGAGAAAACTGCAGATACAAAAGAAGCTCTTGTTCCATCACGTGAAGTGGAAGAGATGGCGGTGCCACACAATAACAGAACTTTAAAAGAATTGGCTACTCCTGATCTGACTCAACCATCTTTTTGTATTGAGTATCCTAATTTAGATGTTGCTTTTGAACTTAACTCTAGACTAATTCATCTTTTGCCTACTTTTCGTGGTCTTACAGGTGAAAATCCATATAAGCATCTAAAGAAGTTCCATGTGGCGTGTTCCACGATGAAAGCACAAGGAGTGGCAGAGGAACAGATCAAGCTTAGACTTTTTCCATTCCCATTAGCAGATTTGGCTAAAGACTGGTTATACTATCTACTTTCAGGATCAATACGATCATGGACTGATATGCAAAAGTTATTCTTGGAGAGGTATTTTCCTGCATCAAGAGTTACCGATATAAGAAAGGAGATATGTGGAATCAGGCAGTTCAATGGACAAAATCTCTATAAGTATTGGGAAAGGTTCAAGAAGTTGTGTTCCAGCTGTCCACCTCATGGAATTGATTAACATTACTTGATCCAGTACTTCTATGAGGGGTTGCTACCAATTGAAAGAAGCATGATTGATGCAGCAAGTGGAGGAGCACTGGTAGACAAGACTCCAGAAATGGCAAGGAACTTAATTGCAAACATGGCAGCTAACTCACAGTAGTATGGAACTAAGATGGATCACACACCACAAAGGGTAAATGGGGTAAGCACGAGAGACTTGGAGCAACAGATTTCTGATTTAACTACTTTGGTTTAACAAATGGCTGCAAGGAATACGCAAGTTATTCAGCAAGCTCAACCTCAGTACCACACAGAAAACCAAGAAGTACCTGTCAATTCTGGGACATCTATGGAGGATATGTTCAAGGCATTCATGAACCAAACACAAAAGTTCATGTGTCAGACACAACAATTCCAGCAAGAGACAAAAACTTCTGTTCAAGATCTGAAGGACCAAGTTGGTCAACTTGCAACCACAGTAGGAAGGTCACTTTCTCAAACTGTTGAAAATGTAAGTGCCATAACATTGAGATGTGGTGCAGAGGATCAACAGCACGAAAAATCAATTCAAAGAAATTCCGACAATAGTGAAATAGGCAGCAGTGATGTACTCAAGCACAAAATTCCACCTCTTTCAGCTTATGAACCGAAACTACCTTTTCCCCAAGTTCTAACAAGGAATTGGAAAGTTGGAAAAAAAGTCAACGTGGTATACAGAGTCTAATGAAAAATTCCTTGAAGAAATGGCGAATAGGGAATAAAAACTTAAAGATGATAAGGAGTTCACTAGTAGAAACCATTTGGATGTGCTCGAGACTACTGCTAAATTTGAAGAAATCAGGTATTCAAAGTCTTAAAAGGATAAACAAGAGGTAGAGATGGAAGAATTAATAATTCATGCAGATTTCTATAAGGAGGACATAGATGATGATACTTTCCTTGTACCAACAACAACACACAATGATAAACACCATGGGACCTTACACATGGAATTGGACGACTCACATGTTCAGTTTGGCATATATAAAGTTAAGAGGTATCTTGGTAATGTTAATTCTATTTTTGCTATTGATGTTGTTAACTCTATACTGCATGAATCTCTTGAGCAAATATACAAGAAGGATTTGAGGGCTGGAATGGAGCAAAATCAGGATTTGAAGGATGCTCCTAATGAAGAATTGAAATTGTTACCAGTCCACTTGAAGTACACAAGTCCAATTACATAGGATGAGAAGGATGATGTCAAGCCAATGACAATAAACAAGGGTAGCTGCTTGGGAGGCAACCCAAGATCTCAGATTTGATTTTTTTATCCCTTCACTTTTTAGTTTTTTTTATTGTATGTTAGCTAGTAGTATTTTCTTCTTTGCATGATTTTCTTACATTGGGGACAATGTAAGGTTTCAGAGTGGGGGGATGATTTAGGTTTTTATTTTATTTAGGATTATTGATCCGATTTTGATGGGGAATTTGAAAATTTGATGCTTTTGAAATTTTGGGTTCCATAATTCTATTTGGTTATATGTTAAAAAGATTAAAGTCAAAGATTAGAAATCGATGCTAAAATTCAGAATCTACTTGATGCTTAATTAGTTTATGAATGATGAAAACTAAGCCATGATCCATAGTAATTTATTTAAATTGAACTTGTGATACATGAGTACTTGAATATGAGAAACATGTTTATTTGACTAAGTTATTTGTGGAGTTGTCTATGTGCACTGATTTCATGACTTAGAATTGTTTAACTTTCTTATGTTGTTGCAGAACCATGTGAAAAAAACGATGAATGAAAAAAGAAAAAAAAGAAAAGGAAAAAAATGAAAAATGAAAATCTGCTTCAATGTCCATTGTACGAAATAACTGGGTATCTAAGCCTCGAGAAGCATCGGTATTCATGCTGAAAAGTGTGATGGATAAAAGCAGCTTGACTAGTCGACTTTTGTGGCCTTTGTTACTTGAATAAGTAAGCCTTTAGGGGTGTCTCTACACCTAGCGCCCTAAGATCATCTGGTTTGGGAGTCGTTGGTGGAAAGTTTGCTAATGGGTAATTTTGAAAAGCCTAAGAAAATGAGACATTACACTTGTCAAGAAAAGAAAAAAAATATACGAAAAAAGCATGAAAATACATTCATAAGTGCTAAAAAGAAGGTTCTATGAAAAAAACTTAAAAAACAAGAAAAATTTGTTCTTGGGTGTGAGTCAGTGTGCACGATTTTTGCTCCATGGTAACTAAGTTGAGTAAGTATGTAAATTTTGGGAAAGTTACTTATGTGACTACAATTTGGTTTAATGAAATTCATTGGTGAAATAGTAAGGTGGTTCATTGTGAGTTAACTGATAAGGCATTGATTAAGATTTTTGCAAATTTAGTGTTCATAATCATGATTTGTACCTTGAAATCTTTTGACATGATGGTTGAATAGAAATTTTTTGGAAATTAAACTTTTGGTTTACACGAAGACGTGTAAAAGTCTAAGTGTGGGGGAATTTGATGAGTGCATATTATTCATTTATTTTGATTCCATTATATTTAGTTTTATTGCATGTTTCATGTGTATATGAGCTTATTAAGGTGTTTAATGATTTCAGGAAGAATTGGAGTTGAAATGAGAAAAACGAGAAAATTGCTGGGTTTTTAGCATTATGTTGGATGCATGGTCTAGGTTTAGGACTTGAATTCTATTTTAGATCTCTTCTTTAGCTTTCTGGAACATCTTAAATCGTCCCAATCGGAGTTCATAAGAAAAAGTTATGATCTTTTTACTAAACAGACGTTGAACCTCAAAGTTTGAAAGTTGCAATTTACACAACAGTCAGTTGGAGCCTCATTTTGACCTTGGTACAGCCAGAATCTGTCAATTCTCAAAGAATGAAAGTTGTAGATCTCGTCGATATCTTCATTTTGATAGGTAGCAGGCCCCGTAACGCCTCCCAAATCAAAAGTTATGCTCGTTTTACCTAAGGAAGTCGCAGGAAATAGAAATTCGCCCCAGCGAATTTGTGCGGGAAAATTGGGAAATATTGGATTTTTGGAAAGTTTCTAAATGCATATTTTGATAGATTTCTACATGGAATTGGATTGCTATTTCTATTAGAATTAGGATATCTTTAGACTAAGATTTATTTCCAAATTGGATTCTATTTCTTTACGGAAACTAGTTATGATTTGTAATTCCTTTTAGGATTTGGATTTCTACTTCCTATAGGATTTAGGACTTTGTCTAGCACTATAAATAGAGGATCATGAGAGTTAGGGTTTTATTCTTTCAATCATCTACTACATTCTCTCATCTACAACATTGGAGGACTGAAGACATGAGTTAAGTTCTTTTTATTCAGTTCTAAGGGATGTTGAACCTTATTTATAATTAATGGTTAATTGAGTATTCATTATTTATTCCTTCTCACATGAAATTCATTCTTGATAATCTGATTTAATTTTTGAATATTATTTGGCTTAACTGATTTGATTTCTGCAAGATTGAGTTGGTTAACGAATATCATATGATAGATCAAGGAATAATATTATGTGTAATTGATATTGTTTCTAATCACAAGTAGTAATTAGTAATATGTGATTGTGGACAAGCTTATGAGTATTGCTATGAGTATTAGAAGACAAGTTAAACAATCTGAACTTATGTGTTTGTTGCTTGGAATAGTCTAATTCCCTAGTTCTTAATGCTGCTATTATATTAAATCTAGAGAGCTTATTCTAGGTTATATAATTTTTAGAATCTTGTGAAGAGCTTGTTTCATTGAGTGACAATCTAAGGGGAGTTTCGGGTAGCAGAGCTTATTGTTACCTAGGGCTATTAGTTTCATTGAAGGGTAAATAATGTTACACTTGCTTAATCTATTATTGTAAAAAGGTGATACTGAACTGAAGAACTGAAGCTTTTTATTCATTGTTTATTCTTGTTAATTTAATTAATTAATTCAAAATCCCCTTTTCATTAGAAATCATAGGATAAATATAAAACAAATCACTCTCTGTGGAATCGATCCTTGCTTACTACTGTGGTAATTGTTTAAATTTGTAAAGTGAAAGTGAGGTTAATTTAGGAGTGTAAGCGACAGCTCCCAAGGAGCCCAAGGGGTAAAATGCCATCCAACATGGAAATACTGGGCAACAAGCTTAATGGGGTCATCTTTTGGCTTCATAAGTAATTCAATAAGGAACAAATGTGGTTACCATTTAAGAATGTACTCTGAAGCGGGGTTACTGGGATTTGAAGAAGTTGTTCTCGTTTGATTGCAAAATGGATCAACTGGTTTAGGGTTACTGGCTAAACCGATGAAAATGGCTTGGGAATGGTGCTAAGGACCTAAAATTTATTAACTGGATTAGGTTGAGGAACTAGGTTGACTGGATGAGTAACCAGAGTTCCTTTGAGTTTTGGGTCCAAAGGGCGACTCTGACCACGAGAAGAAGAGCCTCCTCGAACACTCATAGTGACAAAATTGTATATGTGTTAATAAATTCACGAGTAAGAAAATATGGAATTGAATTGTTACTTCCTTTAATGTATTCAATCTCAAGATCAAAAATGCTTAATAGGGCTTGCCATCTAGCGAAAGATTACTTAGAGGCCATGTTTTTAACATCTCTTTCTAAGATATAATTTGCTGATTTGCAATCTATTCTATCTAGAAACTTTTGATTCAATAAGTCACTTTTAAATTTATTAATACATAAAACTAAAGAAAGTATTTCTTTTTTAATAGTACTATAATTTAACTATGTAGGATTCCATGCACTGGAATGAAATCGAACAATTTGTTCAGAAGAAGAAGGTATTAACTTTTACTTGAGGATACCTTCGAATCCAATGTTAGAGGCATATGTTTCAACAATTTTAAAAGATGAATCATTAAAGATGTCAAGGCAAGGAAAAACCTTAACATATTTTTTAACTTGCTGGACGACAGAAGTATGAATGTTAGTCCAAGGGGGAGGATTAGTTTGTAAACGCTGAAAGAGATATTTGCAAATCTTCTAGAGATTTTCATAGAACTTGCCAATGTAATTGAGCAAGCCTAGAAATCTCTACAGTTGGGTCTTGTCTGTAATTTTATCTGGGAATCTGTCGGCAAATTGAATAGCTCTATCAATAAGCCGAGTAAGTCCATGATAAATATTAAGATTAAGAAACCGAACCTTAGTCTGAAATGAACTGCATTTTGAAGGAGAAAGAACAAGACCATTGGTCTTAACTGTCTTGAAAAATGAATTCAAGTGTTTAATATGTTCTTCAATGGATTTGGAAAAAATAAGGATATCTATCATCGATATAAACAATGATGAAGTGACTGAAGGGGTTTAGGATGTCATTGAGGATATTTTGAAATTCACTGGGGGCATTTTTCAAACCAAATGACTGAACGGTCCATTCATAATGACCGAATGGGGTAGTGAATGTCATTTTGTACCTATCATCTGGGTGGATGGCGACTTGCCAAAATCCTGATTTTAGGTCAAACTTACTAAAAATGGTGGCAACACTTAATCTACTAAGGAGATCTTCCTTATTTGGTAAGGGGTACCTAATCCACTCAAGAACATTTTTCAATGGTTTGTAATTAATAACTATACGGGGAACACCTCGCTCTTTTTCTACTTCATTATTGACATAAAAGGCAGGACAGGACCAAGGGGATTTACTATGTCTAAATAAACCTTTATTAATGAGATCATTAATCTCTTTTTTGCATAATTCCAATTGTTCATGACTCATTTGAATAGGTCTACCTTTAGTAGGGATTAAATGTTCTTTAAATTCCTTAGCATAAGGGAGCTTAACTACATGTTTCTTTTGATGCCAGAAAGCATTAGGAGAGTCATAACATAGATTATCATTTAAATACGTTCTTAACTTAGCAATTTCTTCTTCAATTCTTTTACTCTTAACATATACTTCAACACGCTTATAGTTAATCTCCTCTTTTAGAAAGTTTAAATGGGTAGTTTTGCAATTTAAAAGATTTAAAGAATTGGAAATAGATTCATCTTGGATAAACCTCAAATCCCTTTATTTAGGTTTAATAAGAAATTTAAATGTTATCTTCTTACCGAAATGCTCACAGCTTAATCCTTTATTGCTTGTAGTGAAAGGATATAACAAATATATAAATTGTAGACCTAAGACGATCTTATCAGTAAGATTGTGAATTAAAACAAATGAAGTTTTAAAATACATATTATCTTGACAGATATGAACTTTAGGTAATGTATATTTTATTTTCATTTGACTACCGTTAACAGAATTCAGTTTTTCACTAGTTTTCTTAAAATACTTAGTGGGGATAAGACCTTCCTGAATACAATTTAGATATGCGCCAGTATCAACTAAGGCAGGGAGTTGTATTGAGAAAGTTTTATCGATAACTAAGTTAATAGAGATATAACATTTTTGAATGGTGATATCTTTAATTCTTTTAAGGGAGAGACCTTGAATAAAGAGATCGGTCTCTTCTTTAGTACCTGATGATTCTGGTTCATCATGATTTTCATCACTAGAAGAGTAATCATGTACCAGAAGGTCAAATTTTTTATCTTCAATTTCTTTTCTTAAGTTAGAAACCTCTATTTTTAAGTTAGAAATTTCTTTCTTGAGTTTATTAACTTCCTGATTTAACTCTGTAACGCCCGAGAATTTCGAATTTTGAATGAATTAAATTTTTATTTGATTATGTGAATAAAATGAATTTAATTAATTTATTATGTGAGTAAGATATTCGAATGTCGTTCTATAACCTAGAATATACGGATGTGGTTAGTATTCTGGCTTTGTGCTAGTATTAATTGTTTGTGAATTATCAAGACGAAAACGAAGGTTTTTCGAGAATGTTTACGTAAAAACAGTATTCATCCGATTTCGTTCGGAGCTAGGGTTTGAAATTTCGAGAAACGCATAATGATAGAATACGAAGATAGTATGGAATATTAAATAATAATTCCGTTATGGCAAACGAAGTTTTTGCTTGCGGACGTAAAACCTAAGGGTTTATGAAAGAGGTTTCCGAAAGAGAAATGCAATGCATATAGTCATTTCGGATATTATACGTATGAAATACGAGTATTATATTAGTATAAATATGAGTATGGTATGAAGAATAGTAAGACGTATAATACGAATATCATATAAGTATTAGACGAAGTGAATACGTGTGTTATACGCGTAGAATAACGAGACGTATTAATGGAGTATGAGTTAAGGGTTTGGTATAATTAATTGGACTTAACCAATAGCAAGCCCAAGGAATTAAGTGTACAAGCCCAAGTTAAGGCCCAACATTAAGTTATGTCAAGCCCAATCGAAAAAGTAAACCGCGGGTCGAACCGGTGGGTCATGGGATGGGTAAAACCCATGGGGCAACCCATGGTATGATCCACAAGGGAGTGAGCCGACCACTTGGTTGCCAAGCAAGGTAGACAACTTGCTCACCAAGTACTTTACTTGGTGACAAAGTTGCAAAGATGGTGCAATAGTAAGGAGGTGGAGGATTTAGACCATTTTACCCTCATTGTGGTTTTTTTTTTCTCGCTAAGTTTGTTTGTATATAGAAAAAGAAGAGAAAATACAATCGAAAGGGTATACCCCAGAAGCTTTTGATAGAACCACATGGGACAACCCCCAAAATGGACAACAAAAGACTAACAACCAAGCCAAAAGAAAGAACAAAGCGATACTAAGCAAGACAATAGAAATACAAGCATGAAACCTTAAACAACATAGACAACCAATCAGGTGAAACCAAGCATCCAATGGGGGGGGAAGACTGAACCGAACTGCATTGCAGTAGCCGAAGGGGATGTTGAAGCATATGAAGAACTACGAGAGCTAGGAGGTGAGGGCCAAAACCATCTATACCGAACCCCGAAACCGAAGCCGAAACCCCGAAGCCCGAAGCCGAAGCCAAAACCCGAAGCCAAAACCAACATCCCCCAGCTTCCCGAAGACAAGAGGTAGAACCCCGAAGTCGAGCCGAGATGCCAAGCCGGATGCCAGCCCAGTCCTTTACTGGCCACAAAGCCGAGTCCAGATACGGACTGAAGAGGCTACCGAACCCAAAACGGACAGAAGCAATAGCTGAACCAAACCAACGAAGAGGCCGAACTGCCATGGAAACCGAACACTCATAGGCAATTTGGCATTTTTATGAACAATTGAGTTTCGACCTGCCCAAGTTTGAAGTTTGAAAACTAGGTGAAGATCGAACTAAACCGCATTGCGGCGAAAAGAAAGAGGATGTCAAGCATAGGAAGGACTACGAGAGCCAGTAAGAGAGGCCAAACCATCTTTACCGAACCCCGAAGCCGAAGCCGAAACTCCGAAGCCGGAACCAAATCCCCCAGCTTCCCGAAGACAAGAGGAAGAACCACGAAGCCCAGCCCAGACCTTTACTGGCCACAAAGCCGAACCCAGCTATGGACTAAAGATGCTACCCAACATGGAAAGAAGCAATAGCAAACCAAACCAATAAAGAGGCCGAACTGCCAAGGAGACCGAACTGCCGAACCGCCATGGAAGCTAAGTTAATTCTGAGAATTTTGCGAAGAGCTTAACATGCCTATGCAGTAAAAGACCAAACCAAGAACCATGAACAGCACTATAGCAGCCTCACAACCAAATACTTAGGTCAGGCCTAGTTTGCGCAGCCTTGAGGAATTTGGGGAAAGAAGAAAGCCTTGACTTAGTGATATTAATAATCTCCTAGCCAAAACATTCACAGTAATTTGACATTTTTATGGACAATTGAGTTCCTAACCGCCCAAAGTTTATAAAGCGTGGTGGAAAAGACCACTTTTAAAATATCGAATCAATTTTATTTCCTTTAAGATGAATGATATAGTCCACCGGCCTATCCCAGCTCAAAGTGGAGCATTGGTCCAAACTCAAGGCAAGAAATGTAAGAGAGAACGAAGTAGAATAGGGACAATCAAAGAACAAATGAGAGAATGTCTCGGCATGATTTGCATGTAAAGGGCGTTCATAGGACCGGAAGCTATTGTAAAGCAGAGAACCTATCATTTGTGGGTAATCTGTGTCAAGAGCAAGCCATGTGGTAAAGGAGAATCGGGGGATATGGAGGGGGAACCAAAGCAATTTAGCCCATGGGACTTTTTGAGCACGCATAGTTTAATAGATTCCCGAGATAGTGGAAGCTTTGAGATGTTTCACCGCCCCGGTTGTCCCAAAGAATCAAGTCCTCAAGCATCGGAAGGATTAGGAAGAGATGAAAACAAGGTGCGGAATTGTTGCACATCATGATGATTCTTGGAAGGCAAAGACCATGCACCCATGTAAATGATGTGAAATGTGCGATTAACAGGGATTCGGAGTTGGAGAAGCGAGAAGAGAGGGTTTTAAGGGTTGCCCATTCAACCACGGGTCAAACCAGAGATCAAGGAATTTCCATTCCCAACTCTATAGGTAAGGAAAGGAGAGCTATGGAGCGAAGCTTAAGGATCTTACGCCAGATCCATGAACAATCCAAAGGATTCGAGATATACCGTAAATTGGTCTTTGATAGTCACCGTAGATTTGACCCAGTTAGCCCATAAGGAGGGGGAAGATGGGAGATGACCTTTAAAAGTTGGAGAATAATGAGAGCTGAGTTCCAATCAAGAAGGTTCTTAATCATGAGACCACCTTCACAAAGGGAAGGGACAAATCCTTCAAGAGACTTTTGTACCATGCCGAAGGAGAGAAGGCCCCTTCCAAAGGAATCTACACATGATAGATTGAATGGCTCTTAGAACTGAATTAGGAAGAATAAAATGGGAGGCCCAGAAAGATTGGATTGCAAAGAGCACTGATTTAATCAGCTGAACTCTACCAGAATAAGAGAGGAAGCGGGAGGTCCAAGAGGAAACTCTGGCAGTAATTCTATGAATCAAGGGTTGGGCAGTCGGAATGGGAGAGTTTAGAGGAGATAAGAGGACCCCGAGAAATCTAATTGGTAATACTCCAAAAGGAATACCCAACAACAAGTTAATACTTACCTTAACATCATTTGGGACATTGGCAAGGAAACACAGACTTTTACGAGCATTAGGAATTAGGCCAGAAAACATAGAGAAGGATTGAATGCACGAGTGAATAATGGAAACAGAGGCCATATCTCCATGGCAGAATATGAGAATATCATCGGCAAAGCATACGTGGGATATGTTGCACGATTTGCATTTCCAATGAAACTTGAAATTAGGCAACAGAGTTTCCTTGTGTAGAATCATGGAGAAGGCTTCCATAGCTAGAACGAATAAGTAAGGAGACAGGGGATCCCCTTGCCTAAGACCCCTCGCTCCTTTAAAGTAGCCAAACAGACCTCCATTGACTTTGATAGAAAACATAGTCGTAGTGATGCACTCTTTAATCCAGCCAATGAAAATAGGGGGGAATTTAAGAAGGCCCAACAAATCCAAGAGAAACCTCCAACCAACAAAGGTCGAAGGCTTTTAGAATATCAATTTTAAGAGCACACCAAGGCGGAGACCGTAAAGTCTGTGGTAATTCCTGAAAAGCTCCTGAGCAAGGAGGATATTGTCACTAATGCTTCTCCCCGAGATGAAGGCAGCCTGAGCATGGTCAATAAGGGAAGGGAGAACAGATTTGAGCCTATTGGCAAGGATCTTCGCTATACATTTGTAGATTGTGTTGCAGCAAGAAATAGGTCTAAAATCCGACATATTGGATGGATTATCCGTCTTCGGAATCAAGGCAATAGTCTGTAGCATTAACTCCACACGGAAGGTGCCCAGAGATGAAGAAAGAGTGGACAGCAGCAGTGAAATCATGGCCTATAATGTCCCAGCAATGGAGAAAGAAATTAACATTAAAACCGTCTGGGACCGGGACTTTTATTCTTTTCATGGATTGAAGGACTGCAAGAATTTCAGAATCAAGAATTGGAGTGGTTAAGTCAGCAGCCTGAGCAGGAGTAATCCGCTTTGTAACGAAGTTTTCCAGAAGATCACGACCAGGGTAAGTAGGAGGAGAGGACCCCAGGACGCCTCATTGTGGTTTTCTATAAATACAAAGCCAAGGTTGAGCTTTTGATGTTTTGTAAACATTGTTCAACCTATATTGAGAGATAGAAAAGCTAGAAACACTAAATCCTTCTATTTCGAAGCAAACCTTTATACGTTTATCAAGAACGTGAGTTACTTCAAAAGTAAATTCTCATAAACAGGAATCTTCATCTTTTTCGATTTCTTTCTCGTAGAAGAATAGTAGATTGGTGGAGCATGTTTATTGAGGAGATATAAGGATTCCTATTGATGACTAAATCATTGATAGGTGTTTACGTAAGTTAAAAACCATAAAAGTCTTGAACGTTAACTTAGTTAAGAATGAACGTTTTGAAAACTGTTATAGCTAAGGAATGTGCCTATTGTTTGGTTAGGATGACTATGATGAATCAATTGAGTTTTCCATTTTATTTGGCTTATAGAACACGAGTAAAAAGTTATAGCGAATTTTGCGAAAATAGACGTTAAACGTCAAAAACGTAAAAAGCCCGGATTAAAGGTCAAAAGTTGTCGTGTGACTTGAAAATGATGGTTTCTAATGTCAACACATGAGATAAGGTAATTAAGAGTCGTTGGCAAAAGAATCGTCGCATTCCGACTTATAAAGAAGAAAACGAGTATTGAACGGTCGAAAACGTAAAACGACGCTTAAAAATGAACTCAAAGGTGAATTCCGAGTTAACGGATTCAAAAATGTGAAATTCTTATACGAACACATAAAGGATGTAATTTGTGAGTTGTAGGCTTTCGAATGGGTTAAGTCGGATGTAAAACGAACAAATTAGGAAGCCGGGAGTTTTGTAAGAATAACAAAATTGTTTTGGCAACTGGGTGATGGACTCTACAACAGTAGCGCCTAAAACCGAAGTAAAAGTCGTCAGTGCATACAGCCGGACTTCGATCGAGTACTCGCTAACTTCGCGCCATAAAGGCCACTAGAATACTAGGGATGTCGCGCCGCAAAGCCGGCAGTAGAAAAATGTTGACCAAGTTAGGTTTTTGTTCCATTTAAATGTAGACCTAAAGTAAGACATTGAAGGTACTTAATGTACATAATAAGATTTACCTTAAATCACTTATAAGGTGTTAATGTAAGATGATCTAGTAAGGTTTAATAGAAATTAAACGAAGAACGCGAAGACGTAATTAGTAAACTGTGAATGACGTTCAACGTTGGTATTTAACCAACAATGATCGAATGTCGGTTAATGATGTAAGAACGTTAATGAGACGTAACAAAGTATAGGAAGTCGAATCGACTTTAATAACGAAGTTAATTCAAATAAGACATAGAAGAGAAAGAAGTTGGTTAGAACCGTAAAGTTAGTTTGTTTGATAACTAATTACAGTGTGCTATATGAATGTATCATGTAGATTCTGTAAAGACTGAGAATAGTTGATTTGTATATTCGAAGACGCTTGAAGGCAAGTCTTTCTTAAACGCTTGTCTAACCTTCGTGTTAGCCAAGTTTTACGTGATGCATGTTATACAATCCATGAATGGTTTTAAAGAAAGAGTTGATGCCTGTTTTAACTCGGCTAGACAAGTATTGAAGAATGAATGGATTTGTTAACCAGTCTATTGATATAGAACTATTAACGCTATCCTATGCCAAGTATTTGGTACGGATGAGAAGGTAAGTATGTCTATGTACAAACAAAAGTATTTTTCATCGATTATTCGATGGGCACGCGAGGTTGCCAAATGTTGAACGTAAATACGTTTAACGTAAGAGTGTTGATCAACATAGATTACAATAGGCTGATCACCTAGAAGTGCTCGTAAGTAAAGACAGATTGATGGCCTTAGTGCCAGATGTCCTTTTTTAAGTATGAAAATGAAAAGAGTATGTTCATAGTCTATTGACCGGTTCATCATTCCTAAGCTATTATATATACTTTGGAATTGTTGTTATGACAGGAGAAGTATTAGTTAAATGTTTCATAGTGCTTCGTAGTTAATTGTTCAGATAAGGAAATAAAGCATGTAATTGTCAAGGTGATATTCATATGATTCTTTGTTAAGACTTGTTGATCTAGTTATGCTCATTCTTGCTTGAACCATATGTTTGCAGCTAAAGTCGAACGAACTGAGAGTTCTAAGAGACATAAAGGCAAGGCTAAGATGGACAATTAATCGTCCTGTAATAGATTAATGTATTTGGTTGTAATATACGTATGAAGAACAACGAATGTATTCGGTTAATGAACCTGGGAAAGAATTTATTACAAATGTAATACAAATATAGTAATTATACTCATTTTGTTGTTATCTCAATGGATTGTAGTATCGTGGAGCACCATCTGTCGGGTTGGAATGTACCCGGATTTGGGGGCGTCACAAACTCTGGAAGGGTAATTTCTTTGACTGGAGATTTAAATCTTTCAAGAGTTTTTTAAGGCTAAATATAGGCTTTTCTTTAGCTTTAAAAATCTTGTCTTTAACTCCTTTATATTTGATTAACAAATCTTTCAACTTTTTTGTATATTGAACTTTTAATTCAGGGTCAGTAATTTTACTAATTAAATCAATTAACAAAGAGCACTCTTCTTCATCTTTGATAATTACATTTAATCTTTTAACACAGGAGCTTTCATTACAATTCTTAGCACATATAGTAACTTCATTATCACTACTTGAATCTTCGTTGTCAGTACTATTATTAGAAGAATAAGGAATATCAGAACCTTCATCATTACTGACATTGTTCTCTATTCTAATTAATCCTAATAGTTGTTCAGAATCTTCAATAGAAACATTTAGCTGAGCTAACTTCTGCTTGGTTTTACACTCACTCTTGTAGTGCCTTTTCTGCCCACAATTACGGCAAACAATTTTACTTTTATCAAACCTTTTGGGTTTTTAGTTGATTTTTTACTAGTTTTTGGTTTAGTATAGTAAATATCTTGATTTTTATCTTTGTATTGATTATGTTTTCTTTTATGATGTTTATGACTCTTACGAGACTCAATATGTTTATGCCTTAGCTTTCTTCTAGAGGGAGCTATAGGGAGTAAACCATATTGTTCGCAAAAAGTCCCTAACTCATATTTGGCTTTATTCTTATCTTTATCGGCTTGTTTAGCTAATTTAAAATCAATACACATCTTTAAACCAATCTTTTGAATATAACTTATAATATCACCATAGGTAAGATTATCATAATAAATGTAACCTAAATTTTTGCTTAACTCTTCACGAACTTTATGTGCAAATAAAGAAGGTAAACCGTTAACGAATTTTTCTTTCCAAAACGGTTTATTACTATCATTACGCAACATAACTCGGGAAGTAAACACATCTTTGTACCATCTAAAATCACTTAGAGTGGGGCAGGTGAGGTTACTTAATTGATCGTGAATTCTTTCAGTAATGTTACTAGGGGTTCCAACAAAGTGTTTAATGATAGTAAATATTAAAGTATTAACTCCATCAGGTGGACCAATACCAGTATTTTCATCGAAGATGGGATTGCCATCATCATCCATTTGGATAGCATGGATTATCGATAACCTAGTGTCTTCTGTGAGATGTTTTTCCCACCAAGACCTAAGAATACCAGTAAATCCACTAGCTATTAATTCAACAATGTCTGGTTGGGACAGGTTGTTGAATTTAGTAATATACCTTTTAGCTACCATGGACATATGATTTAATTTCTTTAAAATTTCTTATTCACTAAATCCATCAATGTTCCATTCATAAATCTTATTAGAAGACACAAAGAATTGTTTGTCTAGATTTCTCTCTTCGAACTGTAGATCCGGAGGAGTAGGTCTAGAGTACCAATTCCTGGTAATACTAGTGTTATTAACAGTTAATTTTTTTCAATTGATCATTTATATCAGTAATTGAATCAGACTGATCAGAAGGACTATCGTTTTCATTATCGGATTCAACTTGATTAATAAGAGCTATAGTGCTGCTTGTACTGGTTTCAGTTTTTAGTTTCTTAAATAACTTATCAATAAACTGGGTAAGCTCACTATCTTTATTAGGTAAGCCTAATTTATATCTATTTTCTGGTAATTTTAAGTAAAGGATGATCAATTTTTGAATCAGGGTTTTTAACAATTGTTTCTTCTAATTTTTCTTCTATTTTATCTAGCTGCTTTCCTACGGTTGCTAGATATTGATTTGCAAAATTGGTTTGTTCAATAATTTTTTTATCATCTTTATTGCCATCAGAAATCTTGAAAGGACTGGCAATAACTGAAGTATTTTTTACTGGAATAAGAACAGTTTCTAAAGGAGGATGACAAGAGGAAACCTTTGATTTATCTTCTTTAATCCATTGTGTTTAGTTATAACATTACATTTACCTTGATATTAATCATACCAATCGTAAAAAGTAATGTTTATTTCTTTATTTTTAATAAATCTCTTCCATCTATTTACAATTTTATCACGTTCTTTCTCAGTAGGGTGATTAGACCTAAATAAATGTTTTTTTTCTTTATTAGATTTGGAATTAAAATCCTTAACAAGAATATCCCAATCTAATTCAAATTCCTTTTTAATGACTCTTAATTGTTTATTAATAGGAGCATCAAAATTAGATTGAGTTGGAAACTCTAAAGACGTTGGAGAAGAAGAACCCTCTTCTTCAACAGGATCATTATGAGTATAACAAGGATGACCAGTTTGACCTTGATTAAGGATACCTCTTCGGCTGATTGACTGGGGGACAACAATGATGCTGTTGTTGATAGCTTTCTGCTTTTGCTGAAAGTTGATGATGACTTGGGTCATCTTTGTTTATTGACTGGTCCGTCTCTGTAAGAAAAGCCTCACCTGAGGTCCTCTCCCCCTTCTCTCTAGTTACCGAAGAAGAAGCTTATTGCTTCCTTTTTCTAGTAAGATAAACAAGAAGTTCTTCGTCCTTCTCTCTTCCATTAACAATTTATCTAGGTTATACGTAATCCCTTCCTCAACTGTTTATAAATAAAAGAAAGAGATTACTTTACCGATTCACCGATAATCTTCTTTCAGTTTTTTCTTTCTGTTTAAGTTTTACAAATTAAAACTTATCCGATGTTAAATGGTATCAAAGCCACATGGTTGGTTCTTGGTTCTGTTGGTGGTTTTGATTAAAAACGGTTAGATCTTGTTTTTAAATGTTTCTTCAAACTTTTATTTCTTTTGCTCCACTTTAAATCGCCTAACTTGTTGTAAAACACCTGAGATCGCCATAAGTCCCGTTATGCCGTTGTAAGTCTCCAGCGTGGGAGCAGTTTAGGCTAAGGGAATCCTTAGATCTATAGGTATGAGTTTACTTAAGGCAAGAATGGCTCGAGTTTAAGCGGAATGACAAAAGAAAGAATTTTTGATTAAACGGTTAACAAAGAAGTCTCCATTTTAGATCGAGTTCACTGATAGATCAAGTCCAATCGAGTGATCCTTTGTGTCACACGCTGTCTGATTTGTTTTTTTAAAAAAAGGTTTTTACAAAATTTAAGAAATTTTGAAGATGTTGACCACTTGTTCGATGAAATTTTTTTCTTCTTCTTTATAAACCAAATTTTAGGGGTTGAAGGGTATTTTCCTGGATAAAAATTTTGGGGTCGAAATGTATGGGGATGGTGATCCATCTGAGAAGATGATCAATCGCGCCCTCCGGCACCAACAGAAGACAGACCACTCAGTCAACAAAGATGGCCCAAGTCATCATCAGCTTTTAGCAAAAGCAGAAAGCAGTCAACAACAGCATCATTGTTGTCCCCCAGTAAAACAAGTTTTACTTTAAGTAAAATATTTTTACTTTTACCATAGTAAATGTAAATGTAAAATATTTCTTACGTTTACTTTTACTTTAGTAAATTACTTTAACTTTGTACTTTTTACTTTAGTAAATATAATAGTAAATCCTGCGTGATTCAATAGTAAAATACTGTTGAGGTTTCTATTTAAGTAACTCAAGTGTTTAGAGTTACTCAGGCTTTTCTTACAGGTTTTCATTTTGTAAGAAACCTCACCTGAGGTCCGTTCTCCCTTCTCTCTAGTTAACGAAGAAGATGCTTGTTGCTTCCTTCTTCTAGTAAGATGAAGAAGAAGTTTTTCATCCTTTTCTCTTCCATTAACAATTTATCTAGGTTATACGTAATCCCTTCCTCAACTGTTTATAAATAAAAGAAAGAGATTACTTTACCGATTCATCGGTAATCTTCTTTTAGTTTCTTCTTTCTATTTAAGTTTTACAAATTAAAACTTATCCGATGTTAAATGGTATCAAAGCCACATGGTTGGTTCTTGGTTCTGTTAGTGGTTTTGATTAAAAACGGTTAGATCTTGTTTTTAAATGTTTCTTCAAACTTTTATTTCTTTTGCTCCACTTTAAATCGCCTAACTTGTTGTAAAACACCTAAGATCGCCATAAGTCCCGTTATGCCATTGTAAGTCTCTAGCGTGGGAGCAATTTTAGGCTAAGGGAATCATTAGATCTACATGTATGAGTTTACTAAAGGCAAGAACGATTTGAGTTTAAGCGAAATGACAAAAGAAAGAATTTTTGTTTAAACAATTAACAAAGAAGTCTCTTGTTTAGATCGAGTTCACTGATAGTTCAAGGCCAATCGAGTGATCCTTTGTTTCAGACGCTGTCTGATTTGTTTTTAAACAAAAGGTTTTACAAAATTTAAGAAATTTTGAAGATGTTGACCACTTGTTCGGTGAATTTTTTTTCTCCTTCTTTATAAACCAAATTTTTGGGTGTTGAAGGGTATTTTCCTTAATAAAAATTTTGGGGTCGAAATGTATGGGGATGGTGATCCATCTGAGAAGATGATCAACAGCGCCCTCCGACACCAACAAGAGATGAACCACTCAGTCAACAAAGATGGCCCAAGTCATCATCAACTTTCAGCAAAAGCAGAAAGTAGTCAACAACAGCATCATTGTTGTCCCCCAATAACATAGCTTTTACTTTAAGTAAAAAAATTTTACTTTTACCATAGTAAATGTAAATGTAAAATGTTTCTTACGTTTACTTTTACTTTAGTAAATTACTTTTACTTTATACTTTTACTTCAATAAATGTAATAGTGAATCCTGCGTGATTCAATAGTAATTTACTTTTGAGGTTTCTATTTAAGTAACTCAAGTGTTTAGAGTTACTCAGACTTTTCTTACAGGTTTTCATTTTGTAAGAAACCTCACCTGAGGTCTGCTCTCCCTTCTCTCTAGTTAATAAAGAAGAAGCTTGTTGCTTCCTTCTTCTAGTAAGATGAAGAAGAAGTTCTTCGTACTTCTCTCTTCCATTTACAGTTTATCTAGGTTATACGTTATCCCTTTTCAACTGTTTAGAAATAAAAGGAAGAGATTACTTTACCGATTCACCGGTTATCTTCTTTAAATTTCTTCTTTCTGTTTAAGTTTTTTGAATAAAACTTATCCGCTGTTAAATGGTATCAAAGCCAAGTTTTATTGTTGTTTCTAATCGCTAAGTAAGATCTTTTCAATCAACAATTCTTTCCTTCTTTCAAAACCACTTTCTTTTCATTTGTAAGAAACCTCACCCGAGGTCCTCTCCCCTTTCTCTCTAGTTATCGAAGAAGAAGCTTGTTGCTTCCTTCTTCTAGTAAGATGAAGAAGAAGTTCTTCGTACTTCTCTCTTCCATTAACAGTTTATCTAGGTTAGATGTAATCCCTTCCTCAACTATTTATAAATAAAAGAAAGAGATTACTTTACCGATTCACCGGTCATCTTTTTAATCTTTTCTTCTATATATATAAATTTCTTGAATAAAACTTATCCGTAATTAAATGGTATCAGAGCCACACGGTTGGTTCTTGGTACTGTAGGTGGTTTTGATAAAAAATAGTTAGATCTTGTTTTTAAATGTTTCTTCAAACTATTATTTCTTTTGCTCCACTTTAAATCGCCTAACTTGATGTTAACCACCTCTGATCGCCATAAGCCCCGTTATGCCATTGTAAGTCTCCATGATTTGGAGCAGTTTAGGCTAAGGGAATCCTTATATCTACATGTATGAGTTTACTTAAGGCAAGAACGGTTTGACTTCTCTATGTTTTCTGGCCTAATTCCTAATGCTCGTAAAAGTCTGTGTTTCCTTGCCAATGTCCCTAATGATGTTAAGGCAAGTATTAACTTGTTGTTGGGTATTCCTTTTGGAGTATTTCCAATTAGATTTCTAGGGGTCCCTCTTATCTCCTCTAAACTCTCCCATTCCGACTGCCAGCCCTTGATTCGTAGAATTACTGCCAGAGTTTCCTCATGGACTTCCCGCTTCCTCTCTTATTCTGGTAGAGTTCAGCTGATTAAATCAGTGCTCTTTGCAATACAATCTTTCTGGGCCTCCCATTTTATTCTTCCTAATTCAGTTCTAAGAGCCATTCAATCTATCATGTGTAGATTCCTTTGGAAGGGGCCTTCTCTTCTTCAGCATGGTACAAAAGTCTCTTGGAAGGATTTGTCCCTTCCCCTTTGTGAAGGTGGTCTCGCAATTAAGAACCTTCTCGATTGAACTCACTCTTATTATTCTCCAACTTTTGAAGGTCATCTCCCCATCTTCCCCCTCCTTATGGGCTAACGGGTCAAATCTACAAAGGCTTTATCAAAGATCAATTTCTGGTATATCTCGAACCCCCTGGACTGTTCATGGATCTGGCGTAAGATCCTTAAGCTTCGTTCCATAGCTCTCCCTTTCCTTACCTATAGAGTTGGGAATGGAAATTCCTTCAGTATTTGGTTTGACCCGTGGTTGAATGGGCAACCCTTAAACCCCTCTCCATCTCTCGCTCTCCAACCCGTAATCCTCGTTAACGCGCGAATTTCGACATCATTTACATGGGTGCATGGTCTTTGCCTTCCGAAGAATCATCACGATGTGCGACAATTACGCACCTTGTTTTCATCTCTTCCTAATCCTGCCGATGCCGAGGACTTGATTCTTTGGGACAACCGAAGCGGTGAAACATCTTAAAGCTTCCACTATCTGGGAATCTATTCGCTTGCGTGGTCCGAAAGTCCCATGGGCAAAATTGCTTTGGTTCCCCCTCCATATCCCCGATTCTCCTTTACCCGTGGCTTGCTCTTCAAGACAAAGTTACCCACAAATGATAGGTTCTCTCGCTACCATAGCTTCCGGCCCCTATGAAGCGCGCCTTTTCTGTGCAAATCATGCCGAGACATTCTCTCATTTGTTCTTTGATTGTTCCTATTCTTCCTCGTTCTCTCTTATGTTCTTTGCTTTGAGTTCGGACCAATGCTCCTAGGAGTGCAGGATAGTCCGTGGACTATATCATTCACTTTAAAGGAAATAAAATTGGATTCGATATTTTAAAAGTGGTATTTTCCACCACAGTTTACAAACTTTGGGCGATTAGGAACTCAATTGTCCATAAAATGCCAAATTTCCAATGAATGTTTTGGCTAGGGGAGATTATTATTAGCACTAAGTCAAGGCTTTCTTCTTTCCCCAAATTCCACAAGGTCAGCAGACTAGGCTCGACCTATGTATTTGGTTGTGAGGCTGCATGGTGTTACGTTTCATGGTTCTTGGTTTGGTCTTTTTCTGATAGGCGTTTGGTATGCTTCTAAATTCGGAATCAACTTGCTTCCATAGCAGCTTTGGCGATTCGGTCTCCTTGGTAGTTCGGCCTCTTCATTGGTTTGGTTCAGCTTTTGCTTCTTTCCATGTTGGGTAGCAGCTTTATTCCATATATGGGTTCGGCTTTGTGGCCAGTAAAGGTCTGGGCTGGGCTTCGTGGTTCTTCCCCTTGTCTTCGGGAAGCTGGGGGATTTGGTTTCGGCTTCGGGGTTTCGGCTTCGGCTTCGGGGTTCGGTAAAGATGGTTTGACCCTCTCCTTCTAGCGTCTCAGAGGCTTGCATCAAGATCCTCTTCTATTGCCGCAATGCAGTTTTGTTCGATCTTCCACCCCAGTTTACAAACTTTGGGCAGGTAGGAACTCATTTTTTCATAATTATGCCAAATTGCCTATGAGTGTTCGGTGCCCAAGGCGATTCGGCCTCTTCGTTGGTTTGGTTCAACTATTGCTTCATCCATTTTGGGTTCAAGATAGCATCTTCAATTCAGAATCGGGTCGGCTTTTAGGCTTTGAAAGGACCAATGGGCATCTAGGCTTCAGCATCTGGGCTCGTCTTCTGGTTCGCCTCTTGTCTTCGTGAACTGGGGATGTTGGTTTCGGCCGGGTTTCGGCTTGGCCTCGGTCTTGAGGTTTCGGCTTGGCCCGGCTTGGCCGGGTTCAGTATAGATGGTTTTGGCCCTTAACCGGCTCTCGTAGTTCTTCCTATGCTTCAGCATCCCCTTCGGCTTCTGCATGCAGTTCGGTTCAATCTTCTTCCCCATTTATTTGGATGCTTGGTTTCACCTGATTGGTTGTCTATGTTGTTTAAGGTTTCATGCTTGTATTTACTATTGTCCTGCTTAGTATCTCTTTGTTCTTTCATTTGGCTTGGTTGTTAGTCTTTTGTTGTCCATTTTGGGGGTTGTCCCATGTGGTTCTATCAAAAGCTTCTGGGGTATGCCCTTTTCGATTGTATTTTCTCTTCTTTTTCTATATACAAACAAACTTAGCGAAAAAAAAAACGGTTTGAGTTTTAGCGGAATGACAAAATAAAGATTTTTTGTTTAAACAGTTAACAAAGAAGTCTCCTATTTAGATCGAGTTCACTGATAGTTCAAGGCCAATCGAGTGATCCTTTGTGTCAGACGCAGTCTGATTTGTTTTTAAACAAAAAGTTTTTACAAAATTTAAGAATTTTGAAGATGTTGACCACTTGTTTGGTGAAATTATTTTTTCTCCTTCTTTATAAACCAAAATTTTGGGTGTTGAAGGGTATTTTCCTGGATAAAAATTTTTGGGTCGAATATTATGGGGATGGTGATCATCTGAGAAGATGATCAACAACGCCATCCGTCACTGGTAGGAGACGGACCAGTCAATCAACAGTGATGGCCCCAGCCATCACCGACTTCCAGCAAAAGTAGGAAGCAGTCAACGACAACATCATTGTTTGTTTTCAAATAATCAATCGAACGTAAAGTAAAAGTATTTACTTTTAACTTTTACTTTTGGATTTACTTTAAGTAAAATGTATTTACTTTTACCTTAGTAATTGTAAATGTAAAATGTTTCTTACGTTAACTTTTACTTTAGTAAAGTACTTTTACTTCAGTTAATGTAATAGTGAATCTTGCGTGATTCAATAGTAATTTACTTTTCAGTTTTCTATTTAAGTAACTCGAAGTGTTTAGAGTTACTCATGCTTTTCTTACAGGTTTTTCATTTATAAGAAACCTCACCTGAGGTCCTCTCCCCCTTCTCTCTAGTTATCGAAGAAGAAGTTTGTTGCTTCCTTCTTCTAGTAAGATGAAGAAGAAGTTCTTCGTACTTCTCTCTTCCATTAACAATTTATCTAGGTTATACGTAATCCCTTCCTCAACTGTTTATAAATAAAAGATAGAGATTACTTTACCGATTCAAAGGTTGTCTTCATAATCTTTTCTTCTTTCTGTTTAAGTTTTACAATTTAAAACTTATCTGCAGTTA
This sequence comes from Panax quinquefolius, assembly GCA_020205615.1. Lineage (NCBI taxonomy): Eukaryota > Viridiplantae > Streptophyta > Magnoliopsida > Apiales > Araliaceae > Panax > Panax quinquefolius. Next base: position 83,036,361 of record CM035166.1, read on the forward strand.
AATGGTATCAGAGCCACACGGTTGGTTCTTGGTTCTGTTGGTGGTTTCGATTAAAAACGGTTAGATCTTGTTTTTAAATGTTTCTTCAAACTTTTATTTCTTTTGCTCCACTTTAAATCACCTAACTTGCTGTAAAACACCTAAGATCGCCATAAGTCCCATTATGTCGTTGTAAGTCTCCAGCGTGGGAGCAATTTTAGGCTAAGGGAAACATTATATCTATAGGTATGAGTTTACTTAAGGCAAGAACGGTTCGAGTTTAAGAGGAATGACAAAAGAAAGAATTTTTGTTTAAACAGTTAATAAAGAAGTCTCTTGTTTAGATCGAGTTAACTGATAGTTTTGAAGATGTTGACCACTTGTTCGGTGAATTTTTTTTTCTCTATTTTTATAAACCAAATTTTTAGGGGTTGAAGGGTATTTTCCTGGATAAAAATTTTGGGGTCGAAATGTATGGGGATGGTGATCCATCTGAGAAGATGATAACCAGCGCCCTCCGGCACCGATAGGAGACGGACCAGCCAATCAACAAAGATGACCCAAGTCATCATCAACTTTCAGCAAAAGTAGAAAGCTGTCAATAACAACATCATTGTTGTCCCCCAGTCAATCAGCCGAAAGTAAAGTAAAAGAAAATACTTTTACCTTTACTTTTGCTTTTACTTAAAGTAAAATGTTTTTACTTTTACCATAGTAAATGTAAATATAAAATGTAAAATGTTTCTTACATTTTACTTTAGCTTTAGTAAATTACTTTTACTTTGTACTTTTACTTTAGTAAATCTAATAGTGAATCCTGCGTGATTCAATAGTAATTTATTTTTGAGGTTTCTATTTAAGTAACTCGAAGTGTTTAGAGTTACTCAGGCTTTTCTTACAAGTTTTTCATTTGTAAGAAACCTCGCCCGAGGTCCTTTCCCCTTCTCTCTAGTTATCGAAGAAGAAGTTTATTGATTCCTTCTTCTAGTAAGATGAAGAAGAAGTTCTTCGTACTTCTCTCTTCCATTAACAGTTTATCTAGGTTATACGTAATCCCTTCCTCAACTATTTATAAATAAAAGAAAGAGATTACTTTACCGATTCAAAGGTCATCTTCTTAATCTTTTCTTCTTTCTGTTTAAGTTTTACAATTTAAAACTTACCCGCTGTTAAAATACCATTTGGGGCAGAAGTAGAGAATATGAGAAGAACAGAGTGGCGCATGCAAACAACACAAATGAATTACTGAAATAATACAGTTTTACTGATAACTGAATGAAATATTTACAAGTACAGAAAATTAAGGTGACTTACAATTAACTGAGAACATTTGAGAAGTAGAAGAAGAGAAAAGAAAGAGTCTAAAGATTTGTCAGAGAAGGAACTCTGAGTCTTTTTAAGTCTGTCTTGCTAACTGAGTTCAAGTTCCTTTTATAGAATAAGGTAAGAACTATTACAAAGTTACTATTACAAAAAGTGAATTATTATAGACAATATTACTATTGATGAACAGTAAAACAGTGTTGACTTATTTACTATGCATGGACGCTTTTGGGAACTTTAGACCGAACCATGTGGTAAAAACTACTTTCGGTGGAAACGTTGATGCATCTTTTTGACTAAGTGGCTGCAGGGGCAGGTGCATGTGACTATGGGCTGCCTTTAGTGAAAAAGCAGGAATATCTTTTGACTAAGGCTGTAGGACCAGGTGCAAATGATTGTGATGTCAGGCGAATGGGTCCTGAGCATCCTGAAGATTGATAGTCCCGTAAGGATCCATGTCGTCTTCCTCATCTTCATTTTTACTGGAACTAGCGCATTTGGAGGAGGAAGAAGAATATTCTGAAGTTTCTACCTCTTCATGTAACTTATCAATTCTTTTATGGATATCATCATCAAGGATTTTTAACTCTGTCGTTGAACATTTATTGACATTGGTAATATCAATAGAACATAAAGAATTATCAAGGCTAGATTTTGTTGGTTTTGATTTACTAGATGATCCTTTGGCCGGAATCGAGCTGACTGGAAGAACTGAAATAGGAATAGAGGGAAATTCCTTTTGAACTTGGCCTACAATCCTATCAACACCAAATTTATCCCACCACTTGATGAAGAATTGGCGAGAAACATAAGTAATTGGGGAAACTGTGGTTTGAGTTGTTGGGTTTTTAAATGACGGAGACTGAAAAGTCATAACTTCTTATGGAGAAAAAGTGACATATTGACATTTAAGAATCCAAAGAACCTTATATTTACTAATAAATTGGAGGAAAATCGAAATACCTTCACCCTTTGGGTGATATTTATTAAGGTTGCTGAAATGACTAAGCTGGGTTTTAAGAGGATTAGGAAGAAGGTCAAAAGAAGACCCAAATCTAGACCACCAAAGAGTAAACCAGAAGGGGATTTGACTTTTGAATTTGTGGTCGAATTGCAAGAACCACGAGTGACTATGTGCTTCATTCTAATAAAGGAAGATCTTATTCCAAGCTTCAATATAATCAAAATAACAATATGAGTTATCTTGATTAGACAGTCACCTATGATCAGAAGGGTGATTTCCTCATTCGGAGAAATTAATGATTTGTTTAATATAGAGTGAATGATAAAGAACTCTAGATTCATCTTCCCTAGCATAAATGGGTTTGATGAATATTGACTCAATTTCAAGAAGGATATCCTTATAATACGCAAGGGATTTATAAGGAGCCCAAGGGGTAAAATGTCATCCAACAGAGAAATACTGGGCAACAAGCTTAATGGGGTCATCTTTTGGCTTCATAAGTAATTCAATATGGAACAACTGTTGTTCCCATTTAAGAATGTACTCTGAAACGAGGTTACTAGGATTTGAAGAAGTTGCTCTCGTTTAATTGCAAAATGAATCAACTGGTTTAGGGTTACTGACTAAAACCGATGAAAATGGATTGGGAATGGTGCCAAGGACCTGAAATTTATTAACTAGATTAGGTTGAGGAACTGGGTTGACTGAATGAGGGACCAGTATTCCTTTGAGTTTTAGGTCCAAAGGGTGACCCTGACCACGAGAAGAAAAGCCTCCTCGGACACTCATAGTGACAAAATGGTACATATGTTAATAAATTCACGAGTAAGAAAATTTGGAATTGAATTGTTACTCCTTTAATGTATTCAATCTCAAAATCAAAAATGCTTAATAGGCTTGCCATCTAGCTAAAGATTTCTTAGAGGCCATGTTTTTAACATCTTTTTCTAAGATATACTTTGCTGATTTGCAATATATTCTAACTAGAAACTTTTGATTCAGTAAGTCACTTTGAAATTTATTAATACATAAAACTAAAGAGAGTATTTCTTTTTTAATAGTACTGTAATTTAACTGTGTGGAATTCCATGCACCAGAATGAAATCGGACAATTTGTTCAGAAGAAGAAGGTGTTAACTTTTTCTTGAGGATACCTCTGAATCCAATGTTAGAGGAATTTGTTTCAACAATTTTAAAAGCTGAATCATTAGAGATGCCAAGGCAAGGCAAAACCTTAACATATTTTTTAACTTGTTAGACGACAGAAGTATGAATGTCAGTCCAAGGGGGAGGATTAGTTTGTAAACGCTGAAAGAGAGGTTTGCAAATCTTCTTGAGATTTTTATAGAACTTGCCAATGTAATTGAGCGAGCCTAGAAATCTCTGCAGTTGGGTCTTGTCTGTAATTTTATCTAGGAATCTGTTGGCAAATTAAATAGCTCTATCAATAGGCCGAGTAAGTCCATGATAAATATTAAGACCAAGAAACCAAACCTTAGTCTGAAATAGACTGCATTTTGAAGGAGAAAGAACAAGGCCATTGGTCTTAACTGTCTTGAAAAATGAATTCAAGTGTTTAATATGTTCTTCAATGGATTTGGAAAAAATAAGGATATCATCAATATAAACATTGATGAAGTGACTGAAGGGGTTTAGGATGTCATTGAGGATATTTTGAAATTCACTGGAGGCATTTTTCAAACCAAATGACTAAATGTTCCATTCATAATGACCGAATGGGGTAGTGAACGTCGTTTTGTACCTATCATCTGGGTGGATGGCGACTTGCCAAAATCCTGATTTTAGGTCAAACTTAATCAAAATGGTGGAAACACTTAATCTACTAAAGAGATCTTCCTTATTTGGTAAGGGGTACCTAATCCACTCAAGAATTTTGTTCAATGGTTTGTAAATAATAACTTGGCGGGGAACACCTCTCTTCTTTTCTGCTTCATTATTGACATAAAAGGCAGGACAGGACCATGGGGATTTACTATGTCTAATTAAACCTTTATTAATGAGATCATTAATCTCTTTTTTGCATAATTCCATTTGTTCATTATTCATTTGAATAGGTCTAGCTTTAGTAGGGATTAAATGTTCTTTAAATTCCTCAGAATAAGGGAGCTTAACTACATGTTTCTTCAGATGCCAGAAAGCATTAAGAGACTGAACATATATTATCATTTAAATACGTTCTTAACTTAGCAACTTCTTCTTGAATTCTTTTACTCTTAAGCTATTTTGCAATTTAAAAGATTTAAAGAATTGAAATAGATTCATCTTGGATAAACCTCAAACCTTTC